>QEPC01005198.1:1675786-1703770 GCA_003113815.1 Sphenodon punctatus
CCACTCATGCCCACACAGGGGACATGGATGAGTGCATCCTGTTTGAAAGTGGTGGCAGTCGGCTCCCGCAAAAGATGCACCTCCGTTCACTGCCCCTTCACAGAGCAACTGGCGAAAATGCAGGTTGCTCTGTGGGGGAGTGTAGGTGGGGATGGGTGTGCACCTGTCTGCACCTGCCCTACCCCCCCCACCCCCCGCCCCGCTCTTGCAGCAGTGCAACTACGGACTGCTACTGGGAGGGCGGTCCGTTTAAAAATGGTTATAGTGGATGCAAGCTGACCTTAACTATAGGGCCGCTCCTGCAGCTCTATAATTTTAGTGCTTTACATTCAGTTCCTATGGAATGTTCTAAATTCTTTCATATTTGCGAACAGCACAGTTCTGGACAACAATCAGTGTATGGGAAAATAAGCAAGCTTGTCCACAGTTAATGCCAGACAATGACCACTGTACATGTGTTCAACACATGCTCTTTAAGAGACATCATTTTGAGGACACACAATTAACCCAAGTCATACTCTCCATTATTGACTTCCCTTAACATATATTAAGCAGCCATTAATACGTCTCACTCCCCAGGCTCTGGATAGGCCCCTGGAGTCGACCAGGGGTGCCTTTCTTGAGGTCTGTGGAGTTTCCTGGGGGGCCACTATGGAGAGGGCATTCTCAGTGATTGCACCAAGGCTGTGGAACTCACTCCCGGCAGAGGCCCAGGTGGCCCTGGACCTCTCCTCTTTTAGGTGACTTTGTAAGACCTGGCTGTTCTGTCAGGCTTTTGGGTGATGGAGATGGGTAGGGTGGGAGGGTTTTTTGTTTTGTTTTTGTGTCTCTCCCCCGCATCCCCCGTAAGAGGTTTTTTTTAAAGAGTTTTTATATTTGTATTTTAATGTGTTTTTTAGATTGTAAGCTGCCCTGAGCTGCTGTACAGGAGGGGCAGGCTATAAAGTTTTTAAAATAAATAAAATAAAACAAAACAAATAAATGACAAGTTTTAACATGGAAACCATTTCTGAGTTCCTCTGGATATCAATCCTGTTGACTATCCCATCCATTTATCTGGTGCTTGAAAGAAACTCAGTCTCTCTCCAAATGACCACCAATCCAAGTTTTTGTCAGTATTTCCACCCCCAACTCCTATATTGCATTTAACTTGCACATCCCTGCCTCCTTATAGGGAGTATTCAT
This sequence comes from Sphenodon punctatus, assembly GCA_003113815.1. Classification (NCBI taxonomy): domain Eukaryota; kingdom Metazoa; phylum Chordata; class Lepidosauria; order Sphenodontia; family Sphenodontidae; genus Sphenodon; species Sphenodon punctatus. The sequence goes on from QEPC01005198.1 coordinate 1,676,972, forward strand.
TTTTCCCTGCCTCCCTTCAGCTCAACCCCTACTCATTTTGTCTGCTGATCCCCCATTCCTAACACCTTTTTTGAAGTCTGCAAAGCAACCCAATCATCAGCCAAGAATCTGGCCCACCATAAAATTATTTCTATAGAGCTACAAAGCCTGGGCTGTTACTGTTGGGAGTTAGCTGTAAGTGGAAATTGACTAACAAGAAAAAGCTGGCTACTCCTCAACATGCCTTGAAAAGGAACCAGCTCCTAGGCAGAGCAATTCTGCTGCCTCTAATAGTGAATTCATAGTGCTCTAACTTTTCTATCAGTAGAGACCCCTGATGGTGCAATTCTACAACTGAAAATTAAACTCTGATTCTAAGCTTAGGAGCCCTGACTAACTGGCATCTGAATTCAATGCTAAGACCTGTTCGAAATCTGTATTGGCTATAATTTTTCTAGGATGTACAGTTTATCTTGATTAAATTTGCTTTGCTTAAAAAAGAGCGAGAGCGCAAGCGTGAGCACATGGGAAGTTTTTCACAAACCATACATCCAGAGCACTTGATGAGAGAATATACTCTCTACTGATTGCCCTAGTAAAAACTATTCAGGAACTGCTTCGGATCTGGAAAGGACCCATTATGGCCCGTAGTCCAATAGAACTTTGAAGGCCCTAAAGACAGATTGCAGTCTGAGGACATGCTAGGGCTGCACAGCTGAAGTCAAATTGCTATGGTGGTGGTGGCTGTGAATAGCTTATGACTGGGGCAAGCAGACTCCCGTTCATGACTCATTTCCACTCCCTCAACCTACAGCTGTACCAGAATTCAACACCATTCACTAGGGGTGGGAATACCGGTTCTCCCGAGATCCGATATTGCCGGTATTTGGCAGTACCAGATTTAAAACCGAGATCTGATATTTCAAGCTGTACCTGTTTTTTTGCATTGGTCTCGGATCTCAGGTTTTTTTAAAGAACTTTTTTGGCAGTTGGACAGTAGTTGGGCACAGGTTTTGTTTACCACTTGTTCAGTCCTTCCCTGTGTAACAAACTGTTACATTTAAACTGCCTTTTTAAACTGCCTGCCTTGGTTCCTTTTTTTGAATTCAAGGCATCCAATGCTGATGGTTCCCTAAGATTTTTAGAGGGGTTAGGGATGTGATTGGGGGTTGGCACTTGGCTGAGCTCAGCTGGCCAATAGTAACTTTGATTTCATTTTTTTTCTTCTGTGAACTTCTGGAACTTTGGCTTGGAAGGCATTTCTACAGCAGGCTTGGCATCGTGAAGGACTGCTACATACTGCTGGAAGCGTGCAAGCGTGCGACTGTTGGTAAGTTTAATGTTTTCTTTCGGGGTTTTTATTTTATTAGGGACCCCCTGGTGCCCCTTAGCTGACATCCTCTGGTTGCATTCTAGTAGCAAATTAAACTGCATGTTTGTCTGACTGACATTTTTCATTTTCATTTCATTTCATTTTTTATTTGTACCCTGCACTCTCTCGCCACAGGTGACTCGAGGCAGCTCACAAAAAAATGAAAAAACAAAACACAATAAGCATATACAGCTGGGTTTAAATCCCACTCAGGGGACCCAGTAAACAAAAGAAAACACCCCGCACCCTAATACAATATCCCAATACAGTGTAATACAATAACTCAATACAGCTGGGTTTAACCCCACATGGGGCCCAGTAACAGCAACCCCTCATGTTTACAGTCCATCCCTTCAATCACAACAATAATTCCTCCCCCCACCAGTATCAGCCCTACATACAACCTCCTGCTCTCACCAGGGGTCACCCACAAACAAACTCACACTGTCCCCTGCTGACACCAGGGGACACCCCCCAACTCACCCCTCTCTCACAGGGGAAGATAGAGGTCCTTAACACCATATACCGGCAGGAACACATCTCTACAAACCCACTTTACCCTTACCATCCCCCAACCCAATCTCTTTCCTAAACTAACCAACCAGCCCCCCCTTACCATATTACCCACTAATTAATCCATCACCCCTTCATCTCTTACTCGCATATCTCAGCGAATCAGTTCTCCTTGCCACCAATCATCAATAATATTGACTACCCCTCGGTGGCCCCGGCCCCAGCCGAAGGGTACGGCAAAAGGACGTGCCCCCTGCTTTTGTAGGGACGGCCCTGCCGCCAGCTGTCCCAAGCCCCGCCCTCCTGATGACCTGGGAGGCAGCAGCAGCAATTTAGATCAGCTGTCAAGTCCTGAACTCCTCCACTCTGCTCATTATCCCTCAATCCAGTGGCACGGGGGGGGAGGGGGGGAGGGAGGAGATAGCATCCACCTTCCGTCGGGGTCTTCGCAAGGGGAAGTGGGGCGCAGATGCCAACTCCCACCAGGACCACCTTCAGAGAAACGGGCAGTGGAGTGTCCTCCACTGGCAGTTGCTGTGATAGTGATGATTTGCCTTCTGAGTGCTGTGGGGAAAAAAACCTATTTCTTAAAAAAAAATAAAAAAAATACAGTAGTGGCCGTTGGGGGCTACTGGGGGCCGTGGGAGCTACTGGGCACAAAGTGTAGTCTGGTACTGGCAGTTCCTGTGATAGTGTGTGTGTGTGATGATCTGACTTCTGAGTGGGTGAACTGAGCCGAGTGTGCCTCCCTGCCAGTGGCTGCTACCCGATTCCATCAGGCACGCCAGAACTGGTGGTGAGCCCCCAGGATTGCGACTCCCTGTGCACCTGGTGGGTGTGAGGCAGGAACAGCGCAGGCGCAGTGAGCGGAGCCCAGTAGCAGCGGGACATTTAAAGAGCAGCTCGGCCTCTGGCAGCGCGCGCCAAGGCGGCGCGCCTAAGGGCTGTGTGCACAAGGGCGCTGGCGTGGGGGCGCTTTCTTTTGTGTATTTTGTGATTTGTATTGTTAGCTGTTGGTGAGGAGAGATGAAGACAAAGAGAGGCATAGGTGTGGGGAAAGAGGTGGTTGCGGTACCTTCTAGGCAGAGGAATTTGCTCCCACATCAACGGACCAATCCAAGGGCAACGGGAGAGGGTCTTCCCCGGCTGTGCCTCTGTTGCATACCAGCTCAGCGACCTTGGCACCTGAGAAACCCTGTGTTACTTCAGCTAATTCCAATTTTGCTTTACCATGTTGCACATCAGTCCAAGCCTGGGGAGAGCCTTTAACTTTAGATTCTACAGATAGTCAATGGATCCCATTTAAAGATATGCTAAGGGATCTTATGGATCAATTGGCCCAGATTCTAGAGGCTTTAAGGGAACAAAAAGTGCAATGGCTGATGACCAATAGATATCTCCAAGAGATATGTTGTGCTCAGGAGAAAATGCTTACTCAAAGTGCAGAAGACTGTCCTTTACAGGGGGCTGACATACCAATTAGACCTTCGGGGCTAAATCAGTCTACCCAGCTTCAGGCACAAATGCAGGTAGTAGGAAAGGAGAGTAATAAACCATCTAGGACATTCATTAGCCCTCGTAGGAGAGTTGAGGGGCCCCAGAAACTGAGTGCCTTGGTGCCTCAGCAGGAGGGATTAATCCAGCAATATAGGACTATTTCACTCCAAATTCGGCCGCTTCCTGGTGGTAGTACTCCTCAGTGGAGAACCAAAAAAGATATTCGTCGCCATCTTTCCTTTATTCTAGGAACCTCAATTTCTTTAAAACATATTGGTCCCTTCCGTCTGATTTCCCCTTGTGGGCTCTGTCAGCGGTTGATAGTCTCTTTCCGTAACGATAGGCTGGTGAATTGCTTACTGCAGCATATTCCTCTTTTATTTTCTTGGGGGAATCAGGTGGGGGAGATTTTCCAGAGTGAGGACCAGCTATCCCCTGGTAGTAGGGATGGATCCACCCCTGGGGAAGTTAGATCTTGTTCAACAGGGGATATAGCCGATACCTTGGAAGAGCGGCCCAGGGGAAATAGTAACGGGGGGATCTTTTAAGCCAGAAAACGAGACTCTCTATTAACAGTCGGCTGTCTAATATGGCTATGGGCCGAGGATCCAACGAGGGCATTTTGGATAGAGAAGCAAATAAAGGGGAACAGGCAGTGGTGCAATCAGCCAAGGACTTCAAGGTCCTCACTGAGGAAATAGGCCTCCTTGTACAGGAGGCTAGTGACAGCTTCCAAATGGAGACCAGTGAGGTGGTGAGTCTCCTGAGGGATCTTCTAGCTACGGCTTTGCAGGTATTCCCCATTGAAATTGATTCCCAGGTGGTGGTAGCATCTGCTCAAAGTAGGTCTGACTTAGACCGGACCAATGGGGTACAATTGCCCCCCCAGTGGGGACCGAGCGGGCTTCCCCGGGGTGAGACACAATGTGACCAGGGGATGCCATCTATCCAATTAGATCTAGATTCCTCGGTAACTATGGCGTTAGAACCTCAGGAAGAGGAGAGATCGTGACGCACCCTAAAGCGGGGGGAATTAATTTCAGTATGTTCTTAGAATGTTTCAGGGTGGAACTCCCACAAGGGATTGGGGGATTTTGAGACTTTCCTCGTATGACACCAGGTTATCCTTGTCCAGGAGACCTGGTCCTTGGACCCTATAGTATTGGCTCAATTTACAGCTGTTTGCATGCCAGCTGTAGCTACGGCTACAAGGGGGAGACCAAGTGGAGGCTTGGCTTGTTTGTTGGGGGATAATATGGGGATCAAGCATATTGATGAGATAAGGTATCCCCCATTCCTTTTGGGAGTGATATTAGACTGTATGGGGAGTAGGTTTGTGCTTCTGAATGTATATGTGCCCCCAGTAAATGCAGGTACCTTCAATAGAGCTCTGTGGTCAAAGCTCAAACAAGCTCTTAGTGACATTATTGTTGATCACCCACATGCGCATGTCATAGTAATGGGTGATTTTAATGCCAGGATTGGCACAGATGACTCAGTTTTGGCAGAATACCAGGGCGATATATCCAGTGGAAGCCCAGTGACTAGAGCCGAGGGTAGGGCTTCTAAGGTTCAAAAAGTGAACTCGGCTGGCATTAGGTTTGCTAAACTGGTGGCAAGTTTGAATCTACATATACTGAATGGCATGTGATTACAAGATCAGGAGGGAGAATTTACGTTTTTGGGCCCTCAGGGTTGCAGTATAATAGACTATGCATTAGTTACTGAGGATACACTGGGATATGTGGATGGGTTTGAGGTTGCATCTAGTGCACTAACGGATCATATGCCATTGATTTTGACTTTGGTTTGTGATACCGAGGAGCAAAGAATTGGCCCTTAATTGGCTGAAAAGTCCAATTGCTACAACTATCTCCCCTGGGGTTGGAAGACAGCCCAAATTTGGGATAGTTTATTGGAATCAGGACCCATTAAGAAGGCCAGCGATTAGATACTGGAGGATGGATCTGGTAAAGTTGTAACTGAAGTTTATAGTTGCCTTAGCTCCCTATGTGAGCAACAGCTGTCAGAGGCTGCTGAGTGAAGGCCGAATCATGGGCATGGTGGGCTGGGTATGCAGAGATGGTTTGATAAAGAAGGTCGCCAGGCCGGGGGGAGGCCCAAGCAATTTATAGGGAATACCGCTCGGGGTACTTATTACATCTCCCCGATTGTTATTTCCGGCAGAAAAGAGCATATATATCTTTAATTCGCCAGAAAAAGAAGCTGTTCTTTCAAAAACTATGGCAGGAACTACTAAAGGCTAGCCATGCAGGTGACTTAAGATCTTTTTGGCGCGTTGTTAATAGGGCGGTTATACCATGCCTTGGGGGGCAGCCTAGGATTGCACCATCAACTTGGGTGAAGTTCATTGAAGACTCCCAGGCAGGCCCGTGCTCCGCTCAGATGGAGGAGCAATGTGGCTCTGGGCCTATTTTTGATAACTTGCCGAGTTGGTCACCAGTTACTGAACAGGAGGTAAATGAAATAATTGAGACCTTCTCAAATGGTAAAGCTCCAGGCTTGGATCGTATTCGAGTGGAGGCCATTAAAAAGAACGTGGACTGGTGGCTTCCGGCTTTGGCCAGGCTTTTCACAGAAATAAACTCCACTGGAAGTATCCCTAGAGGGTGGAGTCAAGCCGTTGTTGCCTCTATTTATAAAAAGGGGGCAAGAACGGAACCGGGAAATTATAGGCAGATTAGCCTCATCAGTGTGGTAAGCAAGGCTTATGCAAAGTATTTGCTGATAAGGCTAACGAAATGGATTGATCAGAACAAGATCTTACACCTGGAGCAAACTGGATTCCAAAAAGAAAGATCTATACTGGATCATTGTGTTGTTCTCCATCATTTGATGGAGAAATATAGGAGGACAAATGCTAAGTTGTACGCCACCTTGCTTGATCTAAAGGCGGAGTTTGACTCCATAAGTAGACCACTTTTGTGGAGCAAGCTAACCCTACTAAAGATCAATGATAGGCTCCTTTTTTTGATTCAGGCCCTTTATAAGGATACTACAGTTGCGGTCAAGTTAGATCGAACCGGGCAGCTTACTTCAGATATTGCGGTTGAGCGGGCGGGAGGGGTACAGCAGGGGTGTGTTTTTGCCCCAACCCTTTTCAACCTCTTTATCAATGATACCGTGCCAGAAACAAGATTGGCAAGGTATTTGCCGCCCAAAATAGCAGCCAAACCAGTTGGAGCATTGCTATACGCTGATGATCTGGTCCTCCTTTCGCAGACTCAGGTGGGCCTTCTTAGGCAGCTGCAGGCCTTTAAAATCTATTGTTCTCTAAACTGTCTTACCATTAACTATTTAGGGACAGGCAGATCCATAGGTGGCCTATAGGGGACAGCCAACTTCAACAACAGAAATCTTATAAGTACTTGGGTCTTCATTTTCGTGCTGATGGGCAATGGGGTAATCATGTGAGGAAGGCAGAGGTGGTGGCTAGAAGCCAAATGTTGGCAATTCTTAGATTTTTCTCAGGGACAGGAAGGAGGAATTTGGAAGCAGCAGTTAAAAGTTTGAGAAGCAAAAGTGAGAGCATCTCTTTTGTATGGCGTGGAGCTTTGGGCTCCACTGCTGGGCAAAAACTTAAATCTAAATTCCATTCAAACTCAATTTCTTAGCATCCTACTTAAAGTACCAAATGGAACCTCGGCGGCTGCTGAAAGGCTTGAGGCTGGTATGCAAGCTTGGATGGTGGTGGCCTGGGAACTGGCCTCTCTCTATTGGATTAAAAGAAGCAGGGCCTCACACAACACCTTGGTTTGGCGCTTGTTTCATGACTCCTTCTCTAGCCCATGGACTAAGGCGATTATGGAACATCTGGCCCATTTGGGCCTGTCACAGACCTATTTGGAAACCAAGGATCTCCTTGTTGCTAGGGGAGAAATTGTTCAGAGATCAAGGGACATCAGTTATCAGGAGGAATTGGCTATAATAAGGGATTCCCAACATATGGTGCAATTCCCTGCATTGGCCCCGCTCATGGCACATTATTTTGCCACCGCAGCTACTTTTAGAGAAAAAGTACTTATTTTTTTGCGCGAGGGTCAATGCGTTACCCACGTGCGTTTTGGAGGAGCGTTTTGCAGGGGTCCCTTATGGGGACCGTCTATGCCCTTTTGATTCCCAGACCACCGAATCTACTTATCATGTACTGTTCCAATGCGGGCTGTATGATTCTCTCCACTCGCGATATCTGCGGCCGCTTTTAGATAAATTTCCAGGTGAGACGGATCAGTTCCTTTCCCAGATGGCCCTCAGTGATAACTCACTCTGAGGTAACGTCTGGTACTATGAAATTTTTAGTAGAGGCCATGGAGTTGAGGAAGAAGTTGCTCTTGTTTAAGCCTCAGGTAATTCCTGATTAGCTCTTCTGTGGTAATGCCTTTTATGCATTTTCTGTTTGTTTTAAGAGGTAAATTGAGTCAGTAGTTTTGTAGTATGTTTTTTATTGAGGATCTATGTTTGGGCATTTGCGTTTTGTAAATGTTTGATTTATTTGTTTGTAAGTCGACAATGGCCTAGGGCCACGTCAAATAAATGAAATGAAAAATGTCCAAAATGACTTCTGAGTGTTGTGGAAAAAACCCCTATTTTTTAAAGAAAAAAAAGTAGTAGTGGCCGTGGGGGCTACTGGGCACAAAGTGTGGTTTGGTAGTTAGCAGTTAAGAAAACAACAAGTGAATCTGTCATTGAATCTGTACATTTTGTCTCTATATTACAGGCAATTTCAGTTTTACTTTTTTCTCCCATTGATTTCAATGGGAAAATTTGCCCATTGATTTCAATGGGAAAAAATCCGGTACAGTATACCAGTTTTAATCCAGTATTCCGAGATCTGATATCCGGAACAACCAGTATCCGATATTTTCATCCAAGTCCCGCCCCTACCATACACCACTGTCAGCTCAAGGTCAGGGTCTTTTTTAACTATCCAAGTGGATGAAAGAACCACCATGAAAACCGCTGCTTTCTCGGTTGCCGGGCCGCGTCTTTGGAATTCCCTCCCGGAGGAAGCTCGCCTGGCCCCAAGCCTTTTGACATTCCGGTGGGTTTGTAAAATCTGGCTGTTCGCCCAAGCCTTTGGGGAAGAGGGAGGTGGGGGGGGATTAGGGTGCTGGCTCTCCCCTACCTTTAGTTTTATCTTTTCTGTTTCCCAATCCTGTGTTAAAATTTATCGTGCTGTTTTAAAATGTTTTTATTGATTTTTATTAAACTGTACGTCGCCCTGAGATACCATAGGCATGGGGGGCGACTCAGAAATGTTTAAAAATAAATAAATAAATATAAATGCTTCAGATGCATTACTGCTATTAGAAAATAGAATTGTAGAGGTTTGGGGTTTTTTTGTTGTTTTTTTTTAAAATCAGCCAGCCCAGCCCATTTACTGGATAGAATAGAGATGCAGAAGTCATCCGCTGACTAAATGAAAAGAACTAGTATACATCTGCAGCAGTAAACCCACTCCACAATATGATGTGAAATTTCTTAACTGATTGGTACTTTCCCATAGGAGTCCTGCTTTTGATGCATGCTTGTTGGTTTCAAGTTAAAATACTTGATGTGCTACTGAATAAGTTAATTGGAATAAAGGAAATTCAGCAAGGTTCGGAGTGAGTTTCTCTCATTGTGGCATAGAGCCAGTTTATGGGTCTATGCTGTGGCTGTCAGGGCAGCAAAAAAGGAGTTTTTTGCTACCCTGACTGCATCCACAAAGTCTCATCCAGTGGAGCTTTTCTGTGAGGGGGCTACTCAGTCTGGCCTCCCTCCGCCCGGAACTGGAATCTTCCAGTGCCCTCTGGAACATGTTTTTTGATTACTTCGTGGATAAAATCGCTCAGATTCACCATGACTTCAACTCTGCACTTATGACAATAGGAGAACCAGAGGTTCTGGAGGCCCTTCCTTGTCTGGTTTTGTGGGATCTGTTTCAGTGGGTGACACCCGTCACTGTGGAAGATGTTCTGGGGGTTGTTAAGAACCATGTTCTGTGAACCTGACACATGCCTGTCCTGGCTGGTTAAGGCCAGCTGGGAGACGTTGGGGCCATTGCTGGTGGGTGTGATCAATGTCGCCTTTCGGGAGGATAGGGTGCCAGACTGCCTCAACGAGGCGGTGGTGCAGCCCTGCTCAAAAATAAATAAATCACTTGATGTGGATTCCCCCACCAGTTATCGGCCTGTCTCTAAACTTCCCTTTTATGGGAAGGTTATTGAGTGGGCTCTGGCTCTGCAGCTGCAGGAACATCTGAATTGCACCGGCTTTCCTCGATCCCTTGCAGTCCGGCTTTTGTCTGAGTTATGGCACCGAGACTGCATTAGTGGCTTTGGTCGACGACCTCTGCTGGGAATTGGACCAGGGTTGGTCGATCCTGTTAATCCTATTAGATCTGTCGGTTTCATTTAATACTGTTGACCATGCGATGTTGGTGACCCATTTGCGGGACTATGCCGGGGCAGGTGGAACTGTTCCTGAATGGACCCACTCTTTCCTGGCTGGTAGAACTCAGCGGATGATGCTTAGGGATTGTTTTTCATCTCCCCGGGCCTCTCGTGTGAAGTCCCGCAAGGTTCCATTCTGTCCCCTCTCCTGTTCAACGTGTATATGCAGCCACTGGGTAAGGTCGTGAAAAGGTTTGTGGTGTGGTGTCATCAGTATGCTGATGACAACCAGCTCTACCTTTCTTTTTCATCCAACTCAGACCTGGCAGTCTTGGTGCTTACCCGATATCTGGTGGCTGTGGGGCAGTGGATGAGGGTGAGCTGACTGAAGCTAAATCCTGACAAGACAGAGGCGATCGTGGTGAGGAGGGCAGTGGGTGTGACGCCCCTCATCATTGATGGGGTTCGCCCCTCACTGGTCTCCCAAGATTTGGAGTCTGGAAATGCTCCTTGATTCCCAGCTCCGTGTGGATCTTCAGGTGGCACCTGTGGAAAGGAGTGCTTTTTGCCAGTTGTATCTGGTGCAGCGGCTTTGGTCATGTGCCTCGGACTCCAACCTGGCCTTCATCACCTTAAGACTGCCTTCATCACCTTAAGACTGGACTACTGCAATATGTTCTACGTGGGACTACCATTGGTGACGGTCTGGAGACTGCAGCTAGTGCAGAATGCGGCGGCCCACCTCCTTACAGAGACAGGTCGCTGTGAGTACATTACACCAGTGCTCCATGCCTATAATCTTTCAGGCCTGATTCAAGGTGTTGGTACTTACCTAAAAAATCCTATACCATCTAGGGTCCACCTATCTGTGGGATTGCCTCACTCTCCGTGTCCTGGTTCGACCCCTGCCGTTTGCCAAGAGCACCCTTCTTGATGTCACCCAGGTGGCCTGGGGGCTACAATTGAGAGGGCATTCTCGGTAGCTGCACCTAGGCTGAAGAACTCCCTTCTGGCGGAGGCCTGGGTGGTCCTGGACCTCACTTCGTTTCGATGTCAGTGCAAGACCTGGCTGTTCCGGCAGGCTTTTGGTGAGGGAGATGGGTGAAGGGTAGGTAGGGTGTGGGGTAGGGTTTTTTATATTTTATGTTATCCCTCTTTTAATTTTTTTATGGGTTTTAGAAGTGTTATTTTTATGATTTTTTAGTGATATTTTAAATTATCAATCAATACTTTTATTAGACACTAGCTTTCGCCATGGTCAAAAATAACAACATCGACATATAGTACAATAAAACTCTTAAGCATATAAGTAAGTAAACATGAACAACATATCATACATCATCTTGCAAATATTATAGGGGCTCGAGGTTGGAAAAAACTGAGTGAAAAACACCCGCAGTGCGTAGAAAGAGAAAATTCTCAGATTTCAACATAGTGCAGTGCGGATTCTCATTGCCAATAAGGCGAACAGAGCAACCGCCTGGATAACTTCCTCATCCTGGGATGCCAGTAATTCAATTGCATTGTTCTTGTTTAATAAGCAGCTCTGTTCCCATAGGGGAGTTATCCAAGCCAGCCTAAGAGACTCGTATAAAGGGCAAGAGAGAAAAAAATGCTCCATATCCTCCACTACTGCGTTCCTGCAAGGACAGAGTCTTTGTGCGTATGGTGTATTCTTAAAGCGGCCCTCGACCACAGCAGTAGGAAGAAGGCCAAAACACAGACAGATAAGAGCTCTGCGAACTGTAACATCCTTTAATTTATCCAAATACGGCTCTAGCCTATGCAATTGCTTAAAGGAGCCTAATTGTGGAGCTGCCTTCCAAGATGCCAGGGCTGCCAGATCATCCTGTTTAAATATATCGGTCAGTCTTAATTTAATCAGATCCTTTTGCAAAGATAAACTTTTCCCTTGCAAACAGGGAATTGAGAGGTCTGCCCTAGTCAGATAAATCGTAATTTGGGCAGTCCACGGATATGGAAGCGCCCCTGAGTGCTCTAGCTCTTCCTCCAGACACTGGACTGGTAGAGAAGTACCCACCTGATTAATCAACCTGAGCCAGTACCCCAGAGCCCGCTGCTTCTTGAGACAGTCAATAGACGTAGTACCTGTCTCGGCTCTTACCACTGGGGCAGGAATTCCCTGGGGTATTCTCAGTAGGCTTCTCAAAAAGACGTTCTGAACAGTCTCCAGAGCCTGAGTATTCATTGACAGTCACCTCCGAGCCAAATGTTAACAAGGATTGCACTTTGGTTTTAAATTATATTATGTTTGTAAGCCACCTCGAGATGCATGAGCAGGAGAGGCAGGGTAAAAATAATGTAAATAAATACATAACTTTAACAAATTTCATATTGAAATAAAGTGAAATTATACCACAAGTAGGCCCACAATTTCAAAATTAGGACTTGATTCAGTGTGCATTGATTTAATAGGCTCATACTCAGATCATTCAGTATTGAATTAGATGTTTACACACAACTTATCCTGGATACTCAGATGCTAGTAATGCAGACACTTGCCACAATCTAAACCATGCATCAGAGAAGCAGTGGAGAACTGACTAGGTGTTCCCAGGTACAACAATAAAACTGGCATGTCCCAAGCTACCAAATTGGGACAGGTTGAAATATCCCAATCTGGTAGTTGCTCCTACAGATGATCCCACAGCTACCAGATAGTCTCCTTCTCCCTCTTTCCACCAGCTGGTGCCCAGGTATCATGATGTTTCCTTGGGCACTTTGATTGCCACAGAATTGGAATTGGTGTGGTGCGCCTAACTACACGTAGCAGCGACTACGTGCAAGCACTGGCTATGGGCTGCCCAACCCCATGATTTCTGGAAACACAATATATGGAAGTATGTAGCAGGATCAATATTACATAACCAGATGAAATGCCCAATGTGTGTTTAGCTCCAGAAATGAGTGGCTACAGAAACTACATCTGGTTACACTCCTATTAACACATTGTTTCTCTGTTCAAGCTGATGGAAATGGAAACCACCAATATGAATGGTGAATCTCATGAGTTACACGTTATTAAAAACCCCAACACAAATGTAGCTTTACCTAGATTCATTTATTCTATTTGTAGCACAGAAAAGACTTTTTTGTGCATGGTTTTGGGCTACTCTCCCTTTACCTGAAACAAGCACTTTTAAAATGTATTTATTTAATTTATTTTTAATGTAAGCACACACATATACAGGACAGATTAAGGGCCTAATACTGCTACCACTGGATTGGCAAAACTCTTAAAGACTTTAGTGGAAACAATACTGGAACCTTTGAGCTGTTCTATGAAGGTTTCTACCAAGTCATTATTTTCGTTACAGAGAATGCACACACTATAGTCCCAAATCCCTTTTCAAATCACTGCCTGTCCTTGGCTTGACCCAAGAGATACAACTCATTTTTCCCCTTCAAACTAGCTGGCAAAGTAGAGAGAGCTCTGCACCAACTCCAAAATCAAGCCCAAGCCCAGCTCGAATCCAACTGCACTAAGACTGATCTGAGTCCTGTACGATGTAGCTGAGCTCTCTGTCCTTGGGCCCAATCTGTAATGCGGGTGGCACTACCCCATGGATCACTGCGATGTTACAGCACTCCACGAACATGGGGGGTCACAACAGGAAAGGGGCAGGGTTAAACTGCTGCACCTCACCTTTTCCCGATGGGCTTCCCGCCCCCACAAAGCACCACTTAGGGGCAGGGCTTCTTGCCCACAGGAAGCCTGAGTTATGAGGGCTCCTGAACTGAGCCCAACTGGACCCTTTGGTTTGAATGTACTTGATCAAGTATGCAGGGCTCTGTGGCAAGGTACACAGACTAGGCAAGAGTATTAAGATGGCTGGTTTTCTCGCCTACGTACAGGACACAGGTGTTTTTCTGGGTGTGAATTGATAATTACTATCATAGATACTAAGGCAGCTTGACAAAAGCAAACATACTACACATCTCAAACAAGAAGAAAAAAAGTGGGGGAAGAGAAGTTGTAGAAAAATTGCCACCCTGACCTCTATTGAGGAAACAAGAGAAAGATCACAACAGAAGCTGAACTCCAACTTTAAGTTTCTTGCTACTTACTCTTTTTTGATATGTTTATATCACCATCTGCTGGACAAAATGTTAAAATCATTCAGCACAAAGTAGGCTTCCCCTCCCCCAAAGTACCATTTTACTGTAATATTTACCTGATGCAGATGCAAAACAACCTGGGATGTGCGGAGACCATATTGTGCTATAAATGACATTTTCGTGGCCTTTAAAAGTGCATAAGGACTGCCCCACAGCTGGATCCCACTAAATAAAATGGAAAAAGTGTCTGCATTTACAGTATAACTGTGATTGAATGCAACTGTTAGTATACTATTTCTTTAGCTTATTCTGGCTTTTCAAAAAGAAAGGTTATATAAAATGTAGTTTTATTATGAGCAACATGTACATTTTAGTGGTGCAAGATAAAGATCTAAAGTACTTGTCCTGTACAATTGAGCCTTTTATGCATTAATACCATGTCCATCAATAAATAGCTTGTAAAGTGACAATCTCAACTATCACAAAGTCTACTCAATTGCTTAGATATACTTTGTGGAAGAGCATCTAAAGAGGACAATCATTTTACATTATATACTATACCCTTCCACTACCTTCTCCAAAGTCTTCTCCCTCTCCATATCACCACCTCCAATTGTAATCCCCTCTCTCCCAGATCCTCAACCCCACCTCCTGCCTCCTCCCCCCACTCTTCCCAGACCTCTCCTTCTTTTGTGTCCTCTTGAATTACCATTCATCTATCAAGAAAGAACTCCTCCTCTGATCTATTTTTCCGCTTGTTTCCTCTAACGTCTAACCCTTACTGACAGCTGGAACCTTCCCTAGGACACTGTCACCCCTGTCTGTTGCCAAGGCCTGCTGTTTCTCCCTACATAATATTGCTAAAATCCAGCCCTTCCCTACCGCTTCCACTGCTAAGACTCTAGTCCAGAGGTACCTCCTCTGTGTACTGGCAGGGGCTACTCAGCACTGGATGCTCACAGCAGTGATAGATGGTGAATGCTGGTGCAGGAAGGAAGCAAGAAAGGTGAGCACCTAGCACTGGGTAGCTCATGCCAGTAGGTGGTGGAAGCAGGTAAGGCAAGCAGCATCGGTGGTTGTGCAACAGCAGGAGATAGGAACAATGAGCTGAAGTGGGACAAGCAGAAGCACTAGGAGACAGCGGCCCCGGGACAGTGTGTATGTGTGAGTTATTCTGAGATGCTGGGTGTGAACATGTGAGAGTGCATGGGGGCTAAAGCTACATTTGATGGCAGCTCTTGCCCATATGAAAGTTTCAGAGTGGAGTTCTTTTGATTGGGAATTTTGCCGACCCCTGCTCTAGTCATTTCTTGTCCTGACTCAGTAGTCAACCTCCTTCTTACTGGCCTTCCTCCTGCCCTCACTTCTATTCACCACTCTGCTGCCAAGGTCGTCCATCTCTTTCACCAGTTTGATCCTGTTCCTCCCTCCACTGGCTCCCCTCCCCTTTCCCCATTCAGCACAAGCTCCTTGTCTTCACCTTCAAGTTTCTTCGGGGCCTTGCTCCTCCATATCTTTCTGCCCTCATTTCCTGCTACATTCCTACATGGGAACTTCACTCCTCCCCAGCCACCACCTTCATGCTGCCTCAGAATCTTTTGTTCCCTAAACTGTTTTTGTCCCTTCTCCCATGCTGCCCACTATGCCTGGAGCTCTCTTCCTGAACACATTGGTTCTGTTTCCTTCCTCTCAACTTTCAAATTTCTCCAAAAACCTACCTCTTCCATCATGCCTTCCCCAACTCCTCACCCCCTTAGATTTTTCAGAGAAGTTATGCTTCTGCTTACACTGTCTCATCCTTTAGGATCCCCATTCTCCCCAGTAACTAAGCCAAGCACGTGCACCTGCAACTGCAACTTCTCAGCTTCATGAATGTATCCCTATGTGCCCCTGTCCATTTTGGATAATAAGCCCTGGGGGGCGAGGACCTGTCTCTAATCATGGCTGTTCAGGCCAGGCACATTTCTGGCACTATATAAATAATAATATTGTGCTCCCACCTTGCAGTCACCTTGAACCAAAGTCTCCAATTAATTCTTGTAATTGGAAATTCTATGTTTGGAAGGCTGGAGAATCTCCCCTCTGATATATAGCAACTTATTCTAACACCACATTGTAACTACGAAGAGAGATGCAGCAGCTCATTTATTAAAAATAGCAGCATGACTTTGAAATTAAAGAAATACTAAGACTAACAGACAACAAATATAGTTCAGATGCAGACTTGGCCTTAGGGCAGTCGCTGCATGGGGGCCCACTCTTGCTGAAGGGCCCCAGGTCTCTCACCTCCACCACCACCACTGCTGCTGGGGGGCTCCAGGAGCCCATGAACACCCTCCTGCACTGCTGAAGCTCACGTGCAGGGGTCTTTCAACAGCAGCAGGAGGTGGCAAGGGGTTTCCAGAGCCCTGTGGCAGCAGGTGTGGCGGTAAAGGGAGTTCCCAGGGCAGGCACTTTCAGCCAGGCCTGCTGCTCAGCCCCAACTCTAGGCCCTGCTTCAGCTAAGGCTGTATCGGTTCAGATGTCAACTTTTATTGAAACAACTTCTGTTGGAGAGAATATGCAAACTTTTGAACTTCCTCAGGTTCTGTGTAATGTGAAAGCTTTCCTGTCCTCATCAACGAAAGGGATTATTTTAGCTACTTTATTTCGGCTCATATATTTGGGACCAACACAACACCACCCCACCCCACCCCTTCAAAGTAGCATGAACAATAAGATGGATTATTTTTCAGAACACAAATTAATAACTACAGATGCTAAATAAATAGCTTTTTACAGAAAATCCAAAGTGTTAACATACCAATTTTGCTGTCTGATCCCATGAACCAGATACTACTAGCTGCTCTCCTCTGGTTTGGCTCCAGTCAACGCTGTACACCTATAAATTAGTTTTAAAATGAGAAACAAACCCTTTAATTTACAATAGCATAAACATCCAAATTTAATACTTCACCTAGCCAGTGTTTTGAAAACAAACCTAGAGTTTTAGTTTGTATCATATGTATCAGCTACATAACTGCATATTTGGCTGTAAGGGGCATTTATGCAGCCACTTGCCTGTGCACTAGTTAAATTTGAAAAGATTCTTCTTGACTTCTCATTTTCACTTTTATATAAATGGAACCCCAACAAAAGTTTATCTAGAATTACCAAGGGAATTATTCTGAGATTATTAATTTCTTGACATAGAACTGATCATTAGTCAACTCTAAAATATCTCAACATCAAAAGT
Source organism: Sphenodon punctatus (assembly GCA_003113815.1). Lineage (NCBI taxonomy): Eukaryota > Metazoa > Chordata > Lepidosauria > Sphenodontia > Sphenodontidae > Sphenodon > Sphenodon punctatus. Next base: position 1,694,043 of record QEPC01005198.1, read on the forward strand.
ATTTCTTAGGGCAATATATGCACACTAAGTGAAGAGCATACTATAGAAGCATAACCTGATGTGATCAATAGAAGAAAGATGGCAGGCTTGAACACATGAATTTCTTTACTTTCTTCTATACCTGTCCTAGCCAACCTGCACTATCACTGCTGAGCAAAGTCCCTCTCCTCAACCTGTCCACCCAAGAGAAATAGTTCTAAATAAAATAAGCAGAGTTCAGTCACATGAGAGCGTTTCTTTTTTAATACAAATATTGTCTAGTAAGGTTCTCACATTTCTGCAGATGTGAGGTTTGCTCTGTCCTCTCTATAACCAGTGTAACAGACCAGCTCAGTCTTTGCCTCCTAAGGCAGCGATTTCCAAACATTTTGTATGCATGACCACATATTCAGACCTAAATATTATCTGGCAGCCCAGACAGCAATAAAGGCCTGTAAAACAGATCAAATACCGATCTGAAACCTCCATGCATGGATGGCATAACCCCAGTTAGAGGTTGTGAACAATCATTCAGGGACCCCTGTCATTTGCACCTGTTAACGACACTGGACTGACACAAAGGGTGAAAACAGACATGACGCTAACCACCCTTGGTGATTATTTATGCTTGTTGCAGGGCTGTATTGGTGCCCTATGCAGCCCTGCAACATGCATAAATAACCACCAAGGGTGGTTAGCGTCATGTCTGTTTTCACCCAAAGAGTTCATAGAAGGTGAATTGGTAAAATATCATGTCTCACAATGTTAGAGGCATGAAGCAATCCTACTGGTTTCCTATCCTTCCTGATCCTGCAGCACAGCCATTTTGTCAACAGCTGGCTGGACAGTGAGGCAAGACAAGTGTTTTATCAGAAACCCTAACTTTCCAGACATGAAGTACTTGATTTTGAACCTCAATGATACTGCATGGATAGTTGTTGTATACACGGCAACAGTAATGCTGTAGATGAGACTGCATGCAAGGCAAGAGGTAAAAAAATAATTCAACAAAAAGAAAAATTTCATTAACGTATTTTACACAATAAGGGTGCAATCCAGTTTCCACTGAAGCCAATGGGACTGAACCTGTTCTGTTATCCTAAATGCCTGGGATATTTGATCACCAGGGACACTATAAATCTGTTTGCTGAGGAAATATGTGGAATTTGCATTTTTACAGAGAATCTTTAGTTTTTACATTTTGTGAAAAAATAAAAGCATCTGTTAACTATTAACTACATTTTACTGAAAGTACCACAATCACTTATTCAGTGCACGCAACCTTCCCCTCTTGTGGTTGCTTTCTGAATGCACTTTAATATTTTTTTTTCTTAATTATTGTTAAGCAGCATTTATATAGTGCCAGCAACATACCTGGTGCTTTAACAATTGTTATTAATGGAGACAGGTCCCGAAAACTTTTAAAATCGCCTCTAAGGACTGTGTCACTGAGCCTGGTACTGACAAATTTCATGTTGATGGTAATGTGCTGTTCTGACTGTATACATTAAGGTTGTAAGACTGTGTTTGAAGGCAGACAATTGTAAAACACATGGAACTTTTTTGTGGCTGGGGAAAGTAAAGTTCAACGTTTCATTTTAATCCTAGAAAAATGTGAATTTGTATGGTTTTTTAATCAGAGAATTTTCAGGTTTTTTTAATCATGAAAAATTAGGATCTCTGTTGATCACAATTGGAGCAAAGTGTTGGGCTAATTTAGTTCATGTTGCTCATGAGGGCCAGTGGTTGTCTCAGCTGGATGTCTTCCGTTAATAAATGTGTATTCACGTTAAGATAGTTAATGCCTGTTGAAGTGAGAGGATTAAGCCTTATTTGAGAAGCAGAAGCTGAGCCCTGTCAATCTCACCACTCAAATATGATAAAACTTGATAGAAGCATTCATCGGAAATGTCAGACATGGATTAAAGATTAAGGCGGCAGTCAGTCTTGAAAAGCATTGTCTCAGTGTTTACTAGGAGATATTAATTACTTTCATATTTAGATCTAGCTTTTCTTCCAGCATGCTTTTGTAACAACTTGAAGTAACTTTCCATATCTCAAAGTAAACATTCAGCTACAACGTCTTTCTAGCCCATGCTTGACTGCCTTCAACTCCCTGGTTGGTCTAGAAAACAAAGAGGTTTATAGAGAAACATTTCCCAGGCAACAGATGGTGCAGCAAAAATGAAAAATAATCCTACAATTAGAATTACAGTTAGAAAATGCCATGAACCAAAGGAGGATAACTAGATGCAATATCTTTGGAGCAGGTATCTTATATATCTGTACACGCAACAGAATATAGGTCCAACCCTGTTTGGAGCCCTTGAATACTACCAGAACACAAGTTTCATCCATCAGAACCCATTATCCATGTTATATTTCTAAAAAATATATTAAAGGGGAAATATATTCAGAGTTATACAAAATACACACAATTGTCAGATGGTTGGAAGTTCTTGGGTCAAATATTAAATGAACCACCCAAAGCTTTAGCAGAAACCCAGACAAGAGACAAGGATCAATCTGAAGCATGATAACAAATGTTCTGTGGTATGGGAAAAAGTGGAACGACAGAAAGCAGCAAATTATGGTTTGTACAAATGAACACAGACTATACTATGTACTTGAAGAAAAAAAAAGCTTTGTCTGTTTATAATAAAGAGGTACATCCTATTATAAACTTTATTCTTAAAGTTGTCAAGTGACAAGTTCTGAAAGCAAACATTTGAAATGAGAGTGAATTCTACAAAGCTCTAGTCAATTCACGTTACATTTCCAGCACTTGCATAAAGTTATTTTACTTGGATTTTGCACCAAGGACCAAAATGTAGTCCTTATTATGTAAGAAAGTGATACTATGTTTTCCTTTTCCGACTCCTGTTTTTAACTCTGTAATTTTTCAAATACCAAGCTAGTGAACAGTGAAGTCAGTCAAGTCTAGCAGCAAACAATGCTTGATCTGAAACTATTATAGGCTAGCCTGATGGTTCTAGATCAGCAATGGTATGAAAGGCAACATATAATTTTAAAATGAACTGTCAGTACCCCTATAGTCTAAAGCTATGATATCTGTTCAGCTGGACTGAGCACACAAGACAGACAGACTAACAGACACAATAGCAGATCCAATTAACTGTTCTACTTACAGCTACCTAGATTGGAACACATGTGAATCATACACCGTCATAAAGAGTTATATTTTTTAGAATGAGTATGTTGAAAAACTGCAGAGGTAAAGTAGGAAATCAAAATTTTGTAGCACTAGGTGCAAATGGGAGAGAGATATAGCCCGTTTTGTGGCTTGAAAAATCCTGTTGACTACACGGAGCACTGTCCCCTTCTTGGGAAATTGGGCTTCATTAGTTCGGATGCTTGTTGCACAATACTACTTTTTAACTTTAATATGCCATAAACACACACTTTGGTCCTGTATGAGATCTCTCAATCTAAACTCTGAAACCAAGGAAGTATCATATTATGGGATACTACTTAGCCATCTTCTCATGCCTACACAGAAAGTTCACACAACACTTTAACCTACCTCACAAGCAGATACATTCAGCAAACTCTTAGCTACGGTCTCATAAATGACACACAGCACAATATTTAAACTGTGCTTTAATTTAAACTGAGAAGGACCTGTGCTATTAGGGCCATCTCTGGCCTCAGTATGGATCTTAAGATGATTTAAAGATGATATATTAATCTACAGTCGGATAACTCCAGATTGTACAAACAAAGAAATTACATGTAAATTGCCAAGGTGACAAGATCACCTTAAAGATTCTGCACAGCTCATTATTTCTAAAGCTCCACCCTCATTTCCCACTATTCCTGTCATATGTCTTAAGTATGTTCACCTCCCTCCTTTCTTCCTCCTTCTACTTGCAACTCATAATTTCCAAAGCACACAACCCTGAAATACTTCCCTCTTGTTCCATCTGCATTCCACCACAAATCAGTCCTCTCATATTTCACCTTTTTGGTGACTCACAAATTTGCAACAAAAACACTTTCTGTAATACTTTCTTCTCCTATCAGGGCAAAAGGCATATTAGTCAGCACACAGGAAAACATAAGGACAAGTTTGATTTCAAATGGTACTGATGGAGAACACTGTTCAACAGACAGCCACTAGACTGATTGTAACTTGCTATCTTTTGGCTTTAGTTATGGGTACAATATCCTGCAAAAACCAGCTTAATGATGAAAAAGGTTGATAATGGAGAACTAGCAGGATCACATATATTAATCCCCAGATGTTCCATCTTTCTGTGCTCTGCACTCCATTGAGCTTTCAAATAGGAAAAAAACCAAACTGATTGGGTCCCAAGAAAGCCTTAGCACCGATCACTTTTTTCTTCTAAAAAACATCTTTTAAAAATGACCAATCAATAGCAAGCCTATGCAAGGGCTGCCACCAACACATCCTAAAGGATTTGCCATAATAGATACATCAGATGAATGGTCCATGCAGCCCTCTTGTCTCCAATAGTGGCCAATCATAGATGCGTCAAACGAAGACAGAATAAATCTGTGGCACAGTGGGCAATTATGAAATTAATCTTCCCATAGTGGCAGGTCTCTTCCTAACCTCTGGCAGTTAGTAGCTAGTTTATGCCTTTTACACCATGTAAGAAAATTACACGATCAATACTCTTCTCTGTAGATGACAGCTAGTGAAATTAGCTATAATCCTGACACATTACTTTTCAGATATTATAGGTCAGCAAAACCATTCTGAGCCAATGCCTTTCAGCGAAAGCCATATTGCTGAGGGTCTGCAAAAAATATTATTTTTCATTTTGATAGGAGAGTCAATAGGTAAGAATTCATTTTACAAGGCTGAGGCCCATATGATATGGGCAACAACCTACTGATTTCCATGCCTCAAACGTTTTTAGTAAAACGTACGCTACTGTAAATCTTAATGTATATTGCATGTGTATGTATGTATTTATATTAATGCACAGTCTATACTAATGCGCATCTTATTATATGGGAACCTGAGGCAGTTGAAGTGGGAGGGTAGGTGGCTAGAGTACACTTGGCACTTGACTTGCACAGAAGCCAATCAATTGCAGCATAGATAGTTTTTTTTTTAAGGACTATGCCGTGGCTGTGTTGGCGGTGAATACAGCTTTCTTCTCCGCTATCATAGCATCTGTGAAGACTTATCCTGGGTAGCTGTTCCAGGTGGTGTACGGTCTAGTTAATCTGGTCTGTCTCTGCCATGAACTAGAGTCCTCTATTGTCCGCTGTGACATTTTTATTAATTACTCTGAAGACAAAATTGCTCATATTCACCACAAGTTGGGTGCTGCAGAGTCATGGAGTTGTGAAAGCTCAGCCTTGTTCTGTTTGTCTGGATCAGTTTCAATTAGCATCACCAACTGATTTGGAGAATGTACTTGGAGCAACACAGGAAATCAGTTGTGAATTAAATCCTTGCCTGTCCTGGCTGGTGAAAACCAGGGCCCGGGAGACATTGGGGTTATTGCTGGCTGGGGTTGTCAACACCTCCCTCTGGGAAGGTAAGTTGTCAGACACCCTTAAAACTGCAGTTGTCCAGCCCCTGCTCAAGAAGCCATCTTTAGATGCTGACTCCACAGACAGCTATCGGCCTGTCTTTAATCTTCCCTTTTTAGGGAAGTTTATTGAACAGGTGGTTACCCAACAGCTTCAGGCTCATCTCGACACTATCAAATTCCTGGACCCTGGGGTATAGAAACTGCACTTGTGGCCTTGGTCGATGATCTGCGCCTGGAGACCAACAGGAGAACTGTGCCCTGTTAAGCTTGTTGGACTTTTCAGTGGCCTTTGATACAGTTGATCATGAGGTGTTGTTGACACGACTGTAGGACTTGGCACGCATGCATGGGATTGCTCTCGAGTGGTTTCATTTGTTTTCATCGGGGAGGTCACAGCAGGTGGTGATGGGAGATTACTCGTCGTCCGCTTGGGACCTCCCCTGTGATATCTGCAGGGTTCCATTTTGTCTCCCCTCTTGTTCAACGTGTACCTGAGACCGCTGAGTAAGAACATTTGGAGGTTTGGAGTGAAGTGCCATCAATATGCTGATGACATCCAGTTCTACCTCTCTTTGTCATCCAACCCAGAACCTGCTTACCCAATGCGTGGCTGCTGTTTGGGACTGGATGTGCCAATTTATTTTAGTTTAAAACTTATATCTTGCCCTTCCTAAAAGGCTCAGGGCGGCTTACAATAGTAAAAACATAAGACAACTAAACAACATTAAAATACATTACAAAAAAATCCTACCCTCATCCCAGAACCACCCACTCCAATCCCAACCTCAACCTCCCCAAAAAACTCCCACCCAGTCCCTATTCCTGCCCACCAAATGCCTTTATAAACAAAAAAGTCTTGCACCACCATTGGAAGATGCTCAGGTTTAGGCTCAAACAAACCTCCAGGGGAAGGGAGTTCCACAGCACCAGGCCACAAACGAGAAAGCCCACCTGCGATCACTTGTTGTATGAACCAGACTAACAGCAGTACCCACAGGGAAACACTCCCAACCGATAGCAGGGGCCGCAATGGGGCATGGAAGGGTAGGCATGCCTTCAAATACGTGAGGCCCAGACCATTTAGGGCTTTAAAAGGTCAAAACCAGCACCCTGAATTGTGCCTGGAAAGCTATAGGCAGCCAGTGCAGACTTCAGAGCACCAGTGTAACGTGCTCCCTATGACTTGCTCCTGAAAGGAGGTGAGGTGCTGTATTCTGCATCAGCTGCAGTTTTTGAATGGTCATCAAGGGCAGCCCCACGTAGAGCACATTGCAATAATCCAGACTTGAGGTGATAAAAGCATGTATGACAGTGGCCAGATCCGGGACAGAAAGAAAAGGCCACAGCCTCCTCACCAGATGGAGTTGGTGAAAGGCACTCCTGGCCACCCCTGAAAATTGACAATCCATGCTCAGTGAGGGGTCCAGAAGCACTTCAAGGCTGTGAATCTGACTGACCACAGGGATCTGGACTCCATCAACAACAGGAGTTCCAATCCCCCCCTCCAGGTCACAAGACCGGCCAACCATCATCACCTCAGTCTTATCTGGATTCAGCTTCAATCGGCTCATCCTCATCTAGCCCCCGGCAGCAGCCAGGCATCGGGTAAGCACTGAGACTGCAGGGCCTGGGTCGGATGAGAAAGAAAGGCAGAGCTGAGTGTCATCAGCATACTGATGCCACTTCATCCCAAACCTCCAAATGACCTCACCCAGCAGCCTCATATACACGTTAAACAAGAAGGGAGACAGAATGGAACCTTGTGGGACCCCACAGGGGAGGTCCCAACTGAAACTGAATTCAGACAAGACTGAAATGATGATGGTTGGCGACCTTGTGGCTTGGAGGGGATTGGTACTCCTGTCATTGATGGAGTCCGGTCCCCTCTGGTTACCAAAGGTTCGCAGTCTTGGAGTGCTTCTGGGCTCCTTGCTGTGACTGGAACATCAAGTTGCGGCAGTGGTCAGGAGCAATTTTCACCAACTCTATCTGGTGAGGAGGCTACGACCCTTTCTTTCTCATTCAGATTTGACCATCATCCATTTGACCATCATCCATGCCTTCAGTATCTCAAGGCAAGATTGCTTCAATGTGCTCCACATGGGGCTACTCTTGATGACTGCTTGGAAGGTGCAGCTGGTGCAGAACTCGGTGGCCTGGTTCCTTTCGGGGGTGGGTTGCCGTGAGCACATTACACTTGTGCTTGACAGTTTGCACTGGTTTCCTATAGCTTTCTAGGCACAATTCAAGGTGCTGGATTTGACCTTCGAAGACCTAAATGGCCTGGGCCCCACATATCTGAAAGACCACCATTCCTACCATGGTCCACTGAAATCCTTGCAGTTGGCTGGGAGTGCTCTCTTGTGGGTACCCCCCTGCCAATCTTGTTCATACAACAAGGCCCCACAGAGAGGTGTTCTCAGTTGCTGCTCCAGTACTGTGGAATTCCCTTCTCCCCTGGGGGTCTATCAGAGCCTGAGAATATTCCAGAGGTAGCATAAACCTTTTATTTGTGGCAAAACGTTTGGCAGGTGGGGATAGGTGTTGTGGTGGGTAAGTTTAGGCGGAGGTTTTAAAAAGGGATTTTTATGGCATTTCTTGTTTTTAATGATGTAAGCTACCCTGAGCCTTAGGGGAAGGGTGGGGTAAACAATTAGTAAATTATAGCATTTAAACTTTTTAGTGGTGTAAAGGGTGGATAAATTGAAAGGTGATAAATCTTGGTCTCAGTTTCATCACACATTGTTTTTATTGCAGTCATTTATTAAGTATCAATTTAAAAAACAAACAGACTTCATTACGTCAGGTACTGCACTAAAAGAATAATCTCCTGGATACAGGTAGTTGGGAGTGGTTAGCAGGAGATGGGTAACACTTCCATGACCTGTACTTCTCTCGAGCTACTGTGGCTGGCCACTATTGGAGATAGGATGCTGGGCTTGCTGGGCTCAATGGACCATGGGTCAGACCCAGTATGGCACTTCTTAGGTTTTTAATAATCAACAATTACTACCCCAAGGGGCTTACATTCTAAATAAAAATGTCAAATTCAGGAGAGCGGATAGAAGCATAAACAATCTGAGTAAATTATGTGAAGGATAACCTATATTAAGTCTTAAAATTTCTCTCTTTTTGAAGGAGTGGGCAAGGGGCTGGGGAAGAGCAGGTGGTTCTCTCTATCATCCTCCCCTCTCCCCATGCTCAGTTCACCATGTGGGAATAGGGGTCATGGGGGAGGGGTGTGAAAAGCAACAGGAGAAGAGGAAATCAAAGGGAATGGAGGAAGACTGAGCTAAAAAAAGAGGGGTGTGAGGACAAGGAGGACCAGCCAGTGCACAAAAGATAATGTTTGAAAGGGGAAGAAAAAAGCATATCATTAAAAAATTAGTCAGTTTACCAACTTGGACCACAGGCCCATATGTTTGAATTCCATTGTGGCCTTATTCCTTTGAAAGGGAATAATTAAAAAGATCATCATCAGGCTGTAATTCCAAAGTAGTGATTTAAGGTAATGAAAAGTCACAAAAATGGTTAATTGGTCTGCAGAAAGGAGTTTAGTCAATTCAAGGAAAACCCATTTCAAATGGTGGGAGAAGCAGTTAATCAAAGAGGATGATTACAGCAATATACAAACTTCCCAATTTGAGAATTAAAAGATCAAGAATGAATCTAAAAACATAGAGCAGTTAAAATATTAGGGAAGAATATATTTCAATTTTAATGTGAACAGCAGGAAAAAATATATACGCATTTGCAGATATAAGAAGAGAGTGAGAAAGTGCCCAACTTACTTTAAACTAGCAACTTTAAAAAATACAACCTTGAGGAATACCCCTCATGAGGATTAATTCAGGTTATGTGTATTACATTACATAGTTTTAGAATTTCATTTTATGCTCAAAAGTCAAATTCCAGCCTTGTCTCGCACTATTGAATTTAACGGGGGGAGGAGGAGGAGGAGGAAGAAGAGGAGAAAACACTAAAAAACCCATGCCCACAATTGGGGGTTTCATGTGACTGAACTAACATGAGTTAAACTCACATTAGTCCCCGCCCCTTTCTTAGTGTGGATAAGCAGCCTGAGTGACGAAAAGCATCATTTCCATTACCACCACAAACTAATATCCAAGAAACAAAAACTGGTCACCTACCTCGGTGAATTTGTTTCTTCTCTGGTGAACTGGCAGTGATCCGCTGGGTAGCTCTGCAGATGAC
>QEPC01005198.1:1708181-1723514 GCA_003113815.1 Sphenodon punctatus
AGAGGCCTCGTGGGGGCCCTGAAGAACAGTTTCTGAGCCCTGGGAAGGGTTAACTGGGGGCAGATCACTAGGGGGCCCACTCTGTACCTTGACCAGGTGCTCCAGAGCAAGGACGATCCTGTCGAGCCTTGCCGCCATGCCGGGAGCTTCTGCTCTCTCAGGTCCCTGAGAGGAGGCAGATTGTTGAGATTCCCCTGCTTCAGCTCCCTCCATGACCCGTGCCTGAACGTTGGGGTGGGAGCGCGAACGAGAGGGGCTGTGAAGCCGGCGCGGCTGGGCCCTACCCCCGCAGGCGGTGTAGTGGTCCGAAGCGGGGGGAGACTTACTACGCCGGGACTCCATGGCAACTAAGCCGTTGGGGTAGGCTGCCGCCTCTTCTCCTCGGAGTCCAACTGCTCCCCGGTTCCCGGGCGATCTACGCGGCAACCTGGCGGGCTATCGCTTGAGTTTTTCCCTTTTCTGGGAGGGAGACTCGTGCCCTGATGCCCCGCTTACTCTTCACTTGATTTTAAGTCCTAGCTGAAGTTTTATAATTTTTTGTCTTTCAGATGCTGAAAAGCGCGCCTCCGACGGCCGAGGCAGAAGAAAGACTGGCTAAGATGGCGGGCAGCTCCACGCATGCACAGAAGTCTTCTTCTTTTCTTCTGCCTCCTGACGGTCATCCGCAGAGCTACCCAGCGGATCACTGCCAGGAGACAGAGAGAGAAACAAAGAATGTATCAAAAGATGTTTAATGCAGTAGATTACATTTACTCAAATCTCATCTAGTGCGAACAGAGTTATACCTGTGTTAAAAGAATACTGAAGCTGTAACTCCATGTTATTTCCCCCAAATGAAGAAAGCACATTGATTCTAGAAGTGATCCCTTATCCAAGCAATAAAATGTTAACACAATAAGATGTTCAAATTTACTCCTTTTACCTCCTGAGTATGCTCTTTATAGACCTGTAGTGGACCTGTAGGTTTAGCTGTGTCCCATATCTGCAGAGCTCCATCCCCGCTAGAAGTGATGAGCAAATGTTCATTGTTCTCACTCCATGTCACGTCAAACAGACCATCATTCCAGTCGAAACTAAACCAGAGTAATCAAGATATTTATCCATGAGAAATGGCTGCCAATATGGTTGGGATAGTTACAATTCGTTTTTGAAGTTCAAATTTATATGGCATGGTAAAAGACCTAGGATTAGTAAAAAAACAAACAAAAAAACCCTTTACAAAAGTGAAGAAAATGGTGGCCCAGACCTAAAATTATATCAGGCTGCCGTGCTAAGAGGAGTTAAGGGGTGGCATTTCAACAATAATGCTCTATGGATTGACTGTGAGAGAAACGCACTAGAAGCTCACAACTTTAAAGAGTAGCTTACAAGCAACAGAAAAATTAAGGATTGGAAACGGGAAAATCATTCTTTTGCTAGTATTGCCTGGAAGGTATGGACAAATAATTTGGATAGAATGAAGTGTAGGAATGATGCTACTTCCTACATTTCAATTGATAACAGTCTGTTTGGCAGCTTAGGTATCGTTACAAAATTAATTGGTATGTTAAAAAAATAAAGGAATCACCAAATTTAGTCAGTTATTTAAAACAAAACAAATTTATCTCCTAAGACAATCTGAAAAATCTGGGACTGGCACAAACTGACTTCCTTGAATATTATCAATTAAAGCCCTCGTCTGATAAAAGCCCAACATGCAAGGAGTATGTTCGACCCTTTATACATGGGCAGCACCCATGCATAAACACCCAGAAATGTAAATCTCACGTAAATACGGTGGCGGGAGGGGGTCGGTGGGCGTGCGTGCTCCCACACCCACCAACCTCCACTCATTCCCCACGTGCGGAGCAACTGGCGAAAACAGCGTTTGCTCCGTGAGTGTAGATGGGTGGAGGTGGGTGTGTACCAGTCTACACCCTCCCCCCACCTATTGCACATGGACCGCAGCACACACTGACTCTCACACGCTGCAGCCTATGTAAACAGGGCCATAGACTCCCTAACCCATTAGAATAAATAGTGCTAGACTATTCCCCAAAGGGGGTGATCTCTAGGTTATATAAGGATTTATCAGAAACAAGGTACAATGAAAATCTAAATTTTATGGCGAAACGGGCAGAAGATATGAATAAAACATAGGCACCTGAGCAAATCAAATGGAGAATGAACAAATGTGCCAAAGCTCTGAAAGTTAAGGCACCATAACTGAAAATTAAACAGGCTCTATCTTACCCCTGTCTGACAAGCACACTACAATGTTATTGCACTGCTGGCAATGCACTGAGGTGCAAAGGTTTTGGCGTATGGTGTGGTCTTACATTGAGACAGCTACTGGATTAGCCCTACCCTTCTCTCCACAAACAGCTCTGCTCAGGGTTTGCCCCAAAATTCCTCTAATTGATTATTACAAAAGATACATGTACAGGTCTTCTCGTAGATGGCATATATGTACTGGCCAGGAATTGGAAAAATGTCACAGGTCTAATTGAAACAGCCCAAAGAATTTGGTTTGTCTTGCCGATGGAAAAACTTTGTGCAGAGTTGGCAGACAAATATCAGAAGTTCTATGCTACCTGGTCTCCCGTATGGATGGTTTTGAATAAAAAAACCAAAACAAAACCAGATGATAGAACTTATTATCTGTTCGAAAGAGATATATGAGAAAATATATAAGCAAAGTTTAAGGATAGCCAGGGTTCTTTCATAAAATATTGATACACTAGCTGATTGTGGATCTCCTGGGGGGGGGGGGGGGGGGGGCGGAGGGTGTAAGTAGCTAGGGTTAAACGGAATGGGGGAAAGTATTATATTAGACCGAAACTTTTTTCTCTTAGTTCGGGATGTGCTTTTAACAAAATTGTACACCTGAAAGTAATTCTATTATGTATGAGCAGTATTATTTTACTACATGTGTAGACTATTATGCAACACAGTTGTGTCACACATGACCAACAGACTCTTATACTGCATCTGTTGAGCTTTGTAAAACAAATACTTAGTATATTTGTGTATACGATTTGTACTGAAAATAATAAGAAAAATTAAGAAAGGCAAACATACAAGAGGAAAAAGAAATAGTTTTTTAAGTTACTGTGTATTCCATTACCAACCATTTGCATGTTTGACATTTTAGAGAGTCTTTTTTCCCCCCTTAAGAAATTCTTCTGGCACCTTGAAAATTCATTTTCATAACAAAGTTATGGGATAATGCTTTAAATCTCTCAATATAATCACATAGACAAAAAGTTTGGGTATTAGTGCTGTAGAGACACAAGTTTGAATTCCAAGCCAAGTCTCCTAAGAAATCAGAAACGGATGTTTCCTTCATCCCGGGACTGTAGAAACTGTCTGTACATAATATACAGCCCCGGGATGAAGGAAATATCATCCAGGGCCTATATAATCAACCCCACTCTGGCTGACACAGAAACAGCACTGACAGGATAAGAACAGTCCCATCTAGTCCTCCATACCCATGACACAAAGCCACAAGTGCAGTGGCAGTAAAATATACTATGGTTTTCCAGGGCTCTAAACAAAGGAACACAGGACCTTCCTCCACAATCACAGAAAAAGCTGAAAAGCACTTTACCAAGAGTCAATATGCTCACTGTTAAATACAGAATTTAACAATGAGTAACTTGCTACTAATTGTCAACTGAAAAGCTTAACTGTGGTATGCTTTTAGTAGTGTACTTGCTTTAAAGCTCTTTTCCCAAGCTAGGCTAAGTCTGGAGCACCCAATATTTTCTTAAGACATGAACCACTTTATGGGTTTATCACATAGGCTGGGAGCCTGCTGAAGGCCAGAGCTGCTCCACACCACCTAGTCCAGTCAATCTACGGAAGATATTGGGTTGAAGAAGAAGTAATTGCAATTGTTTTAACATAATGTTTTTTTATGTCATTGGACACTCCTAAATGCAAGTGCAAGTTTCCCCTTGAATCCCAGAACTGGAACACCCCCAATAAATGACATCAGCAAAGCGATGCTTTCAACAGAAAACTCCTGTGGTAACTGTCGTGGAGTTGCCTGCATCAATTCATCTAAAATAGAAGCTGATGATGACGATTAGATTGGCGGATATCATCTAGTATGTTTATGTAAACGTGTTACAATATGTACATTTCATGTTATAATATTTATTTATAAGTGCTGAGTATGTAAATACACCAGAATGAACACTTTAAAAACTTTTCTTTGCTTATGAGTTTTCACTTAAAAACATCATTTCAGCAACTGCCAGGGAAATAACAGCTGACGTCATCTTTGAAGGGGGTGTTCCAGTACCAGGATTTAAGGGGAAACTTACAGATATGTTCAGGGGGATCAAATGACTCAGAAAAACGTTGATTTAAATCTACTGCAATTACTTCTTGGGTATATCGTATACTGACTGGACTAACCCCGCACAACCACCTTGTGCAGACTCTGCAAGGACCCCAGCAGACAGGCCGGTGGTTCCCCTGGCTGTGATTTTCTTGTGCATCAAGCCACCCCACCACCACCATAGAGTTGTGGGGCAACCGCTCTAGGCTGCGACCACGACTCTATCGTGGAGAATGAGGTCTACCCTGTGGTCTCCCCATCAGATGGGAAATGGTCCTGGAGCAGCGCATTGCCCTCGTTTGGACCTGGCTACCCTACACAGTGTGCTCCACCTTTCTGGGGATGATGCAATGCAGAGCTGCCCCGGCCCAAATGGGGGTGAACATCTGGTGGCCGTCCTTTACACGGGCAGGGAAATCCGGGGCTAAGGGGGGGTCAATGTGGGGCCCCATCTCATGTGATAACACCTTATTTTCGAAGTAAGATGTAAGGCATAACAACCAATTTCACTGTGAGGCTTGTGCCATGATGGTATGTAGCTATATTTAGGGACTGAGGTAATAAGGATCATCAGTTAACTCAGCATATTTATAGAATTTCAAGCTTCTGACAATACCAAAACAACAACAAAAAAACCCACCACTATATAGTAGCCCTCTCTGGTCACTCAAGAGCCTAACTGTTCAAGCCAATTTAAACTGCACACACCAGCATATCACCAAGAGCACATGCCAACTTGACAGAATGTCCTTTTAAGGATTAGTGGGTAACTGTCAAAGACTAAATACATAGTTTGACATAGGGTGATTTCAGACGTGACGAATCCAAGATTCACCACGCCTGAACCACACTCAAATGTGGCCCGCGTTTCACTGTGGTGAACGTCTGCTTGCTACCCGCCAGATGTTCACCACAGTCAAACGCAGGCTGCGTTTGCATTCACCACACTTCTGGAGCCGAGGACGCGAGGGGGTCCAGAATGTGGTGAATAGCCACCACGGCAGGGGTGAATGAAATGTAACTTCTGTTCACACACCGCTGCCGGTGGTGGAATCCATTCCCCCCCGAACGCGGTGGTGAGTGCGTCCGGATTGGCCGCTCACGCTACCCGTCTAGTGGGGGGAGGGCCGTTGTGGAACACAGGGGGCAGGGTCATGCAGCAGCACACTGCGCTGCTTGGCCCCGCCCCCACCGCGATCCGTGATGCACCGACAGACGTTACGGCGGGCCCCATTCACCCCGGGCCGTGGTTCGCTGGTCCCCGCGGCTTGGGGTGAAGTGGCACACGTCTGTTGGCACGCCCCTTCACCCCAGGCTGTGGTCCGAACTACCCCACGGCCCGTGGTGAATGGGGCCCGCCGTAACGTCTGAAATCACCCATAGTCTTCATCATGCTGTCACAAACTACATCAAATTGTGACTTGCAAACTGCAGGTTGGCAATCCCTGGACTATAAGACTTCTTGGAGATTAAACAGGGGCGTAGCTAGGTGGGAATGGGCCCCCTGCTGGGGCACACTACTCCAGCATATGCATTCTACTTCCATGTGGGGCCTTCAGGCTCATGAGACCCTAGTGCAGCTGCATCTATTATAGCTATGCCTTTGAGATTAAATTTGGGTTCAGGAATTCTGCTTCTAAAGGAAGATTTAAAGCAGATGTGCTGTTTTGAAGTTCATTCACTCTGCTGCCCTTATGGTATGGGCTTAAGGATGCTGTCTCCACTATAAGTAACTAAAGCAACATTCCTAGCTACTTTTGACCTGTGTCTAGAGATGGAGAGTACTTTCCAACAAACACTGGGGCAAATTCAAAGCCCCGCAGATCTCGTGCATAGCCGTGTGCATGCGGAAACTGCACACACTGCCATTGCTGGCACATAGCGCTACGTGAAAGCTGTAGCATGTGCACAAAAGGGATCTGTGGGGCTTGGGATCGGCCCAAATGAGAATCAAACTTGCTACTGCAATTGAATTAAACCGATTCAACTACTCCACTTCAGTAACATTCTCACTACAGCTCCAAACCAATCAATTTCCCCCATACTAGTCATACTACAACAAAGACCACATAACGAGGCATATTTCTTGACATGATGGGATGCACTGACATTACAAGTTACTTTGATGTTTAAAAAAAAAAAAAGAAAAAAAGTACATACTCCTAACTTTTCTGGAGTACATACTTTGCCTTCTGCTGTAGAACAACATTGGTTTAGCGCACTGACCTGCTAACAATTCCAAAATAAGAGCAATTTAAGGCAGAATGACATCGAATGCTCTTTCATTGGAACGTGCCCACGTATTCAACCTATCATAACACCACTGTTTATCACTAACAAACATTCTAAATTAGCCAGATCTATTGCCTGACATGCTGCTTAACAAATCGTTCTCTTAATAAGAAAATCCGTTACCTCCTAAGGAGATGAACCCCAGCATCATTTTGTTCCAGTACCACCAGAGTTCCGCAGCCTGAAATAGAGCAAAACAAAGCTTTAAAGCCAGTTACTTTAACCCTCCTTTCTTCCCTCAAAACTATGTGGCACGTGTCATAATAAATATTACAGTACAAACGTGGAAAATATGCCACCAGAGCTAGCAGGAAGAGTCACTGGTAGGTAATCCATCTGATTCTTTAATAGTACCACAACAGTAACAATTAAAGTAAAAATAAGGAGCAAGAAGCAATGCAAGTGACCTGTTTTGAAAGTAAGAATAGGAAAACACTAAGTTTTGGGATATGTTGACACAATACAATTTAGAAATCTAACACACACAAAAAACTAACAAGAACTTATTACCACAACTTTGAAGATATAGGTACAACATAATAAATCCAAAGTGTGTAATCCTGGTTCCATTGTAATCAATGACTCAGTTCCCATTGATTGCAATAGTTAGGATTGAATCATAGGGTGCAACTCCTCCATCATTAAATTCAATTGGAGCTGAGCCTACTGACATGGGAAGACTGGAGGACCCCAGCCAGCAAAAGAAAGCAAATATCAATTAGGATTGTAACCCCATGCACAGTTAGTGCAACCCCAATTGGGTCTGTAATGTATAGTTTACGAATCTCTCCACTATAAAGGTCTTATTAGTAACAAACAGTCATTTGTCAGCATGTTGTCTCTCGAGTTTTCACAACAGCCAGGTTTCATAGGTAACAGGACCATTAGAAACTAAGGGGAGATGGGGTGACGCAAGAATCCAAGCTGCAAATACACATCACACCGAATCAAATAACTGGGCCTGCAACGGTTTGCTTTCTGCATTCAGCGGCAGCTTTAGCCCCTCTACATCCGAGAAACACCACAGATCGGAAAGACAGTCAATTTTTGTATGGGGCTGCCTCAAAGCAGTGGACAGACGCTTAGAACTAGGACAGGACCCCCTTCGCGGAACTAAACTAGGCATTGTGGTTTCTCACAAAGGGCAGAGCTCCAGGGACCCCCTGTTGCTGCCACCTTCATGGGTGGGAGCGAGTGGGGTGCCGGGAGCTCAGCCAGCGGCAGCAGCAACTCTGCCTTCACGAGTGACTCGCTAAGGGAATAAGCAGCTCCCGTAGGATTGTGAGAGCTCGGTCCCGCCCAGTAGCCCTATTTCCTCCCATCCCGCCCCGAGACGGCTGGACAGGCGGGCTTAGGGAGTTGCAGCCCCTTCACCTGCGATGCCGTAGTACTGCGAGGCGGCGCAGGCCAGGCGCCCGGGCAGGTAGGGCGAGAACTCCACGGCGTATCCGTGCAGCCCTGCCATCCGGAACGCCTGGGAGCGCGGAGACGCCACGGCGCCGCCGCCCAGGCTCATGGCCTCGCAGCCAGGGACAGGGCAACCCGGTCAGAACAGGTAACGCCCCTCCCCCTCGGCCCTTCCACAGGACAGACACGCGGGACCTATTCCGGAAGCTCCCGGGAAAGGGCGGAACTGAGGCCTCCCAGCCGCCATGCTTAGTTTGGGCAAAAACCCAGCGCTTCGTGCCCGCCTTTCCCCTTTGTAGCTGCAGCAAAGGGAGCGACCGCACAGGCCACTCAGTCGCTTCTAGCTCTGCGCGAGAATCATCATTTTAGGGGTGTCTGAAATGCCCAAAGTCCAGAGACGCATCATAAAACAAACTTAATATATTTATATAAAACCAGCTTACTCTCTATAATTTTTAAACGTATAGGCTGATAGCTGGGGAGAAAGGTTCAATCCAACCCCCCACCCCCTGCGGTGGGTGAAGAAAGCCTTCAGAGAATCCATTGGAACCAGTGTTGCCAACTTGATCCAAAAACCGGGAAACAATGGAAAAACTTACCACTATGGGGTGGTAATGTCAGTTGGGCACGAATTATTATTATTATAAGCATTTATACAGCACCAGTGATGTACCCAGCGCTTTACAAAGAAAAGACAGACATGGTCCCTGCCTGAGGGCTTACATTCTAAAAACAGAAGGGACTAATTAACTAATTCCCATGTTTTAAGCATTTTTACTAACAATGTAATTTGTTTTTATTAAGTTTTTATTGAACAAAGTTATTTATTAAACTCTTGCAACACATTTGCAATCTGAGGGTGTTTACTCATGTAGGCTGTATTACTTCTACACCTACAATAGATTCCCAAGATTGAGATCACAGGTGTCCTCCTCCTCTTCCTCACTCGAATTTGTATCAGTTAATTCCAGAACACTTTGAGAAAACTCATAGTTGTGACACTTTCCAATGCAGCAAACACCAATTTTTTTTTTTAGAATTGAATTTATTTAACAATTTTATATCCCACCCCTTCTGCAGATAAATATAAACCACATAAAATAGCAATATAAAACAATGTGGGGAACCATAAAAACATAAACAAAATAAAACCCTACACACCCTAACCCTCAGCCCCTCATAGCCTATTCCTCCCTCCCTCCCTCATCCGTCCCCTCCACCAAATGCCTGGCGGAACAGCCAAGTATTTCAAACCTGACAAAAAGTCAGTTGGTCCAGGGCCAGGTGAGCCTCCTCCGGGAGGGAGTTCCACAGCCGAGGTGCAGCCACTGAGAACGCCCTCTCCATAGCGCCCTGCCGGGGGACCTCCAAGAAGGCACCCATAGCGGACAGTCAGGGCCGATCGAAGACCTGGGGAGTGAGGCGGTCCCGCAGATAGGTCAGGCCGAGACCGTGCAGGGCTTCAAAGGTAAGAAGCAACATCTTGAATCAAGCCCGGAAGAAAATAGGCAGCCAGTGCAGAGAATGATCTCCACTTGTTGGAGGGGTTCGCCCTCCCATGGTTTATCAAGTGCGGAGTTTGGGTGTGCTCCTCGATTCATGGCTCAGCCTGGAGTCTCAGGTTGCAGCTGTGGCGGGGAGTGCATTTCCGCAGTTACATCTTGTCTGGCGGCTTTGGCCGTATCTTTCAGACTCCAACCTTGCCAGTCATCCATGCCTTCATCACCTTGAGGCTGGATTACTGCAATGCCCGAGAAGCTGGTCTGGAGGCTGCAGCTGGTGCAGAATGCTGCGGCCCATCTCCTTATGGGGGCGGGCTGCAGGGAGCACATGACACAGGTGCTCCAGGCTCTGCACTGGCTGCTTATAAAGCACCGGGCCAGGTTCAAGGTACTGGTTTTAACCTTTAAAGCCCTTTGCGGCCTGGGCCCTACTTATCTGCAGGACCACCTCACTCCCCATGTGCCCGTGCAACCCTTGAGATTGTCCGTGGGAGCCTTTATGGAGGTTCCCCGGGCGAGGTGGGTGGCCACTGATGCTAGATCTTTTTTGGTGGCCGCCCGTGCTGTGGAATTCGCTCCCAGAGGAGGCTCGGTTGGCCCCTACTCTCCTGCTATTTCGGTGTTTCTGTAAGACCTGGCTGTTCCGCCAGGCCTTTGGCGAAGGGGAGGGGTAGGGTGGGCGGGATGGTGGTGGTGGGGGGTACGGTTTCTTTTCCCTGTATATTTATGAATTTTTAATTGTTTTAAATTGTTTTATTGTTTTATATTGTTGTCTGCCGCCCCAGGCTGCCCCGTTGGCAGGAGGGGCAGGATAAAAGTTTTATATAAATTTTTTAAAAATAAAAACAACCAAAGCATGGGTGTAATGTGCTCCCGGTGACACGACCCCGTAAGGAGGCGGGCTGCCACATTCTTCACCACCGGCAGCCTCCAGACCGTCACCAGGGGTAGCCCCATGTAGCACGCGTTGCAGTAGTCCAGTCTTGAGGTAACAAAAGCATGAATGATGGTGGCCAGGTCGGAGGCATAAGGCCGAAGCTGCCAAACCAAATGTAACTGTCAGAAAGCCCCCTTCACCACCGCCTCGACCTGGATATCCAAGCGGAGCCGGGAATCCAGGAGCACCCCTAGACTCCGCACCTGGGAGACCAATGGGGGACAAACCCCGTCATGACGTGGGAAGTCACACTCGCCGCTCTCTCCACCAACATTACCTCCATCTTGTCAGGATTCAGCTTCAGTCGGCTCTGCTTCATCCAGTCCCCCACAGCCATCAAACACTGAGAAAGCACATAGGCTGCCGGGCCTGGATCTGATGAAAATGAGAGGTACAGCGGAGTGTCAGCAGCATATTGATGACAACTCACTCCGAACCGCCTCATGACCTCACCTAATGGCTGCATGTACACATTGAACAAGAGTGGGGACAGAATAGAACCTTGTGGGACACCACATGAGAGGCTACGGGGGGAAGATGACATCCTCCAGCACCACCTGTTGGGTCCTACCGGCTAGGTAGGAACAGAACCATTGTAGAACCGTCCCACCCAAACCTGCCTGGCCCCACGAGTGAGAATTAAGTGTCTTCAAGCTCAGTCTGTTTCTCACTTTTGTTTTCACTATATTAATTTGACTTAGGGTGGCCAAATATGCATTCTCACTTATAAGAAATACAGGTTGCAGGGCTGCATTGGCTCTAAATCATCTCTGCAACCTGTATTTCTCATAAGAGTCCTCTCAAATTTGCATATCTAGGCACCTTAATTTGACTAAACACTCATTCAACATCAGCATTGGACCAGCCGAGGACCAGTTTAAAAGGGGCAAACCATGCAATGTCATGAAATGAATAACTCCTGAGGTATCTCTATACTTTAGAATTTCTGACTGAAGTTTGATTGCATCTGAAGTATTGGCCCATCTAACTACTGTCAGTTTCCTCCACTGAATCTCTAGCAATGTGATCTGCTCAACAGATTCCAGCTTCAAACAAAGGAATAATTGACTCCTTCACCACATGTAGGGATTTTGATGTACATAGAGTGAGACTTTCTGCAAGACTCTGATGTTGTTGGGCACTCTCGGTTGTAGTTATTTGATTAAACATGTCAAGAAGTTAATGCAATGTTCTCTCAAGTTTCCCTCACTCACAGTGCAAAAGCCAGCACTGCAAAGCTCATTTTATTTTATTTTCAAAAGCATAACCAAGGTAAGGCTTGAGATCCACATGAGAAGTGAATGTTGTACCTAGCACATTAAATTTGTATATTGACAAAACAATCCTTTTGCCAAAGTGTGGATTAACATTATCATATCATCCAGGAGTTTGCATGGGTCTGATGCATTGCTTTCAAATGGTTTCTTCACCTGTTGGATTTTTGAAAGTATTTGTTTCAACAACAAAAAAAGCACACAAGATTCATTTCATCTTGGAAACTGCATTCTCAAGGGACAGTCACCTTGTGGAAGAAACCTGGACTTGCTTGAATAACTGAAGCTCCCCTGCACTGATAGTTTTGTAGAGTTCATTGTTACTCTGTTTGGGTGATGACTTGCTGAACCAGTTATAGGTCTCTGAAATTAGAAATTCCAAATTTCATGGCAGGATTTCTGTTGAGGCATATGAAATAGCAAGTTGTAATGAATGACACACATCGTACCAGCACTAAATGTGGGACCTCATCTTTCAGCAGATTATACACACCATTTCCATCTATCATCATACTAGCATTGTCTGTACCAATACCTTGCAGTTTCTTGACATCCAAGCCTACTTGATTTAAAGTTTCCTTCAAAGTATCAACCATGCTCAGGGCCTCAGTTCTCCTGCGGAATTAAAAAAAAATAAAAATCCATGGGAGGCTTGGGGCCCGACTCTGCGCCTCACTGTGCTGGGGTCCCCAGCCTCCCAGTTGCAGTGCAGACTGGCTTCCCTCCCCACCCCTGGCTATGATGGGGGCGGGGGGGCTGCCAGGGCTCCCCTCCTCCCCTGCTTGGTAAATGAAATCAACAGACCTAGTGGTGGTGGTGGCGGCAGCTCCTTTAAGCGCTCTTCAGCCGCTCCTTCTGGCCACTTCCTGGTCCCTCCCAACAGGGCCTCCCAGAGCGATGTGGCCAGATGACATCTGGCTTCATCGCTCTGGGAGGCCCTGTTGGGAGGGACCAGGAAGTGGCCAGAAGGAGCGGCTGAAGAGCGCTTAAATGAGCCACTGCCACCGCTGCGAAGTCCATTGATTTAATTAGCCGGGGGGGGGGGGGGGAAGCGAGCCCTGGCAGCTTCCCCCCCACCCAACGCAGCCTCGGGGAGGGGAAGCCCCGAGGTTTTATTCACCCCCCCTCCCACCGTGGAACCTCCTGCCCTGCGTCTCCCCAGTGCAGGCTGGAAATTCTATGCTGGGAGAAGTGGGGGAGGAGATTCCTGGGGGGAATGGGATTCTGCAGGAAATCCACAAATTGCAGACCCATATTTGGTTCGGGGCCCTGACTATACTCTAGGCATCAGCTTTTCTGAGAGGTGCAAGATGCAGAAAGGCTGAAGTGATCTGTTCTTGTTTCTCACTATAATAAATGATGACAATCCCTAGCATCTTTATCACCCATAGCTGTAGATTAATCTAACAGGAAACTAAAAGGAAGCATTTTCAGTGTCAGTCCTGTTCAAAGTGAGGCCCCATGTCATTTAAGGATTGCGGTACGTTTTGTTCTATGAATCTGAATTTTCCTTGCACTCTGTCGGTAAATTTTGTTTTACAGTGTTCTCCTAAGTAATCAAATACTAGAGCTGCAAGTTGATTTGCTACAAACAAAGCTAGTGAACCTTCAGGTTGGCAGGATCCAATGTTGACTTCCTCAAGCTGGAACGTAAGGATTTGCTGCCGCTTGGTGGAAAAGGCAGGTGCTGATGTTTTGTGTTTCTTAGTACTTGCAGGACTTAGGAGATCTGCATAGCCTGCAACTAGATCACAGTTGCAGAACTTGCAACTGGCTTCTGTTGGATCTGAATTCACAGCCAGCAGTCACTCTGACAGTACTTCTACACAGAGGTACCTCTGTTTTTTTAACTGAATACTTCAGAAAAATATGAACAAGCATATATTTACATGCCTAGAATATATTTCTTTACACAAAATTGTATGTTCAGCACCAATGTACTGTTTCATGTACAAGTGCATATGCACAGGTCTCTTAACAGTGTGGAGGTGCTTGTGAGGGTGTCTGGGCCCAGGTGCACGTACCTGCTACTGTCCCTTTAAACAGCCTGTCCCCTTCCATGCCCCATGTCCCTTTGGTGGGTGGAGTGGCCAGAGAAAGATTAGCTCCACTCTGGCATCAGTTGTTTTTACCTGACTCGCTAATCTTACTTGGACTCCAGTTGTCTAGCAGCTACTCTGCTTGGTAGGACTTTACATGAGTTTTCTGGGAGGCCTCATGTCTGAGGAGCTCTGTTGTTCCAGCCTCCAACCCAGATCACAAATCCTACTAAAAACAAATCCATTGACCACTGTTATAAAAATCACTAATTTCCCACTAGCCACAAAACAGGGATTTCCCCCACCAAATTCTATTGAAAACCACTAAACTGGCAACACTGATTGGAACTTCAGGCTAAAATTTGTGTGGGATGGTGACCTCACACTTGTGGAATTGGGGTGGGAGTTTCCCCCGCTCCCCCATAACTACTCCCATGGGCAGGCTTATCCTCATTAACGTCAATGGTCACACCCATTTAAAAATAGTATTTGTTCACCCTGCACATGATTAAGAATCTCACTATTTATGAAGTTCCTCTCAACTCTTAGGACTCTTAGGTTTGACACTGACATTTTCACCAAGGGACCAGTTCTTCGAGTCTTTAAAGTTAAAATGTGAAAAGTAGTCTATTTTATGTTGTAATTATTTTCTATCACTTTAATAACTCATAAGGAGACCAGAGGAGCTCAGCAAGGAGGTGGGGAATATTTCACCCTTCCTAATGGTGATCCTGGGACTAGTGACGCCTTTCTTACATTCATTCTCAGCCATCCCCCATGTCCAGCAGACTTGGGGTTCTTTCACATAGAACCTTTCTCCCTTGTGAGTTCATCACTTGTTCCTCAATATGTTTGCCTTGTTCAATAGCAATGCATCCACACAACTGCTGATTTATTAATTATTATTATAAACATTTATATAGTGCCAGCCATGTGCCTGGCGCTGTACAGAACATAGAAATAGACGCATAGAAATAGAAATGCCTGTGGCTTACAATCTAAAAGACAAGGAGGGGGAGACAGGGAGAGGGGACAGTGGGAGAGAGAGGGGAGAAGACAGACAAACATTCAAGCGGGTGAGAAGACTCAGGTGCGTGTGCTTGGCTTGGTTACAATCAGGTTGGTTGCAGCAGTCTGCAGAGGAGGGCAGACAGTAAGTATATGGGGAACGACTAGCAGGCATAGGGAAAAGTGGCGAGGAAAAAGTGAATCTTGAGGAGGGATTTGAAGGAGCGAAGGGAGGGGGCAAGGCGGATGTGGGTAGGGAGGGAGTTCCAGGCATAGGGGGCAGCGAGGGAGAAGAGTCGAAGGCGGTTAGGTGAGCAGGAGAAACGAGGGAGAGTGAGGGAGGCAGAGGAAGAGCGGAGAGTGCGTGCAGGAGTGCGTAGGGAGATTAGGTCCAAGAGGTAAGGGGGAGTTGGTTGTGGAGTGTTTTGAACGTGAATACCAGGAGTTTAAACAGGATACGTTCAGGAAGGGGGAGCCAGTGAAGAGAGAAGAGGAGAGGCTGCACATGGTCGAAGCGACGGGCAGAGTGAATGACCTTGGCAGC
>QEPC01005198.1:1735359-1757057 GCA_003113815.1 Sphenodon punctatus
CCCCCCCCAAACTGATCTACACCCCTGACCGTACCTGCCCCCCACACCTTCTCCCCCTACGCTCCTTTTCCCCCCAACCAGAGCTTACCTGCCCCCCCCCCCCAAAATGCAGGGAAGGTTTCAGACGAGCCGAACCTTGTGCATACCCTGGCTGCACATTCTCCCACAGCCAGAATATGCATTTGGGGGCGGGGGGGAGGTCTGAAAGTGGCCTGTGCCTGAGTAGGTAGAATGTTCATAAACACTCCACACTCAGCCTGTGCTCCTGTCATCACCCCATGTCATATCTCACAGAAATGACACTTTCCATAGACTAACATTGAATTTTCTAGACATCTTAACTTTAAAACTACTACTCCAATTTTAGAAAGGAAAACAAATGGCACCCCCTGGCAGCCTCCTTCAATTTTCTGAAAGGCTTTCACCTCCTTCCAACCAACACTAAACCCCTCTACCCTGGTCAGATTGAGAGTCAAACTCGTTGAAAAAACAGTCTTCAAAGTGTGATTTCCTCACTGCGATACTTCAGCTGTTCTTCAAACAATTCGGCTGAAATTTGGTCAGCATCAACCTCTTACCCAAGTGATCATTCGCCACAAGTTTCAGAATCCTAACCTTAATCATGTCAATTTTATAACAAATACAATGTTGGGGCTTTATAATTGAGCATACATCACACCTTAACAACAGAGTGGATCTCACCACTCTATAATATAGACAGCCAGGACTATGCCAAGGACTATACAAATGCCAAGTGCCTCCACATGTCCACTTCCATTCCAGTGGGCATTATTATTTACTTGCAGTATTTAAAGTTCTTTAAAATCCTTACCTAGTTCAGTCTTAAAACAACCCGGTGAAGTAGGTCATTATTATTCCCATTTTCCAGATGGGGAATGGAGGCTGAGAGTTTATTTTATCTATTAAATTTCTTCAATTTTTACTTCACCCTTCTCAATAAGGCCCATTTCAGATATGGCTATGACCCACAAAACCCTAGCTGTAACATCATGGTGCATCATGGGGTCCACATCATTACATTGGGCCTGGGTCAAAAAGTCCAGCTGTGTTGGGACTGGGTCAGACCTGACTTATGGTTCTATATTGAGCAAGTACAGAAAGTGCTGAACTGAGGTCATTCCTAATCAACCACTAAAGAAAAAGTGATATTTCTGAATAGGGTTGGCACCTAGGTATATTTTTCCAGGCCACTTATGAAAAATACATGTTGCAGGGCCTGGATTCGCACCTATGGCACCAAAGCAGGCCCTGCAACATATATTTTCACTAGAGATCTAATCTCTGCAAAGACTTGCAGTTTGTCACACCACCCTAATCTGTAGAAGAGGTCTGGTAGTTAGCAATCTAAAACCCAACTAACACTTCTGCTGAATTGATCGTTTTTGATAAGGACATCTGTTAAAGCAGCATGCATATTTTTTATATATATATATATATATATATATATATATATATATATATATATATATATAAACTTCCCAACAGCAAATTAATTCTATTCAAATGAACAGTAGGTGGCAGCCAAGTCCTATCTTAAATATATAATGTAACTTTCTTAGGAAAAACCAGTAACAATGAGAATGCATGCTCAAAACCACTTTCAAATTAGTTTGAAGGCCAACACAACTCTGCTTCCAGAGATCCATTATCCCCTCTACAAATGACCAGCCCACATGTTGATGTCAGGAAGGACAAGTAGAGTATTCTACTCCAAGGATTGGAGAGCAGGCTTCTTCCTTGAACTGGACACTCTGGTCGTTTTTAAACGGGCACAGCGGGGGTGGGTGTTGCCGTGGATGGAGTGGGGGGTCCGTGTGCATTGTGTGGGATGGCTGAGCACTGCCCATGCACATCAAGAGGGGCGGGGGGGGAAGATTCAAAAGAGCCAGGGATGTGTGTGTGCCCCTACCCACGCATGTTTGGCCTGCCCTCCAATACGAAGCATCCTGGATTCCACCCCACACCGATGCTCGTGAGTGGGAGGTGCATGGGTCATGGGGGCGTGTGGATGTGTGGGGAATGGGTGGCTCTACAGGGATTCATCTAATAAAAACAGCCTCTGATGTGATCGGGTGTTTCGTGATCCAATACACTTATGTGGCTCAGAAATTACATAAGCAGTCAGTATTAACCTGACAGCCATGGGAGACCAGTACACCTGAATCTGCATTTGCCCAAATCACCCCCAAGTGAACCCTGCACCTCACAATGCTTTCTCATTTTGATAGCAAAGTCACACTGCTTTAGCTGTACCACCTCAGTCTCCATGCCTATACATTGCCTGTAATTCACAGATTGGGCTGAGAGGAGGGCACAACTAATAAAGGTTCACAAGCTGTAGGTATCAATGACCTAACAGGGTTTCTACATCTCATGGTTTCACCCTGGGGCTCCCATAAGTCAAAATGGGAGTCTCAGGTGAAACTGTGAGAAGTGGTAACTCTAATAATAGTTGGCTCAGAACTGTGGTCTGCCCCTGCGGTTCCCCAGGTGGCGACCTCAGAGGGCATTCTTGGTGGCCACACCGCAGCTGTAGAACTCCCTCCCGCTGGGGATCCACCTCTCTCCTGATCCCCCCTCCTTTCGTAAACACTGTAAGACCTGGCTGTTCTGTCAGGCATTTGGTGACGGTGGGGATGTTTGGTTTCTTTTTTTGTTTTATTTCGCAGAAGGGGGCAGGTTAAAAATACTGGAAAATAAATAAATAAATAAATAAAATAAAATAAACTGAGCAGACTGCAATGAATAGAGTACAGGAGGAAACGGGTATACCTTACTCAGGCCCAGCAGTCCAGGAGGCCCACAACTTCATCACTATATAGAAAAGGTTTCTAGCTATTCTGTGGCCATTTGAGCTTTTTTATATATAATATCTTGCTGAATATGCTTGTACCTATGAATCAATGTAGCATCTCTACCTTTCAAGATCTTGGGGGCTGTACCTGAGCCAGTGATCTAATTTTTAACAAAGTGTGCATAAGCTGGTGAAATTTTTAGCACATTGCCAATGATTTAGGGCCAGCCTTAGAATTTGTGTGGACCCCATGGCCATGCCCTCCCCCAACCCTTCAACAATTGACTGCCTTGTATTTGCTTACAAAATCAAAAAAGTTTAACGAGTTTTTATAAACATATGCACGTGCACATGCACACACAGGCTTTCACACGTGCATGTGAACAAAATATTGTTTAGGGCCTAGAACTGAGGTGGACTGAATGGCTGCTGTGCATGGTCACTGTTTGTGTCAGCAGCTGATGGCCGTGTAGGGGCAGCTGCAAAACGAATGGCTCAGATGCTTTGTTTTACATATCTAGGCCAAACAAATAAGTTCCATTCCTAGTTTTCCACTTGATGCCTGCAGCTCTTCACACATGCTTTCCCCACGCAACCCTCAACCCTGCGCCCCATATACATCACCTCCAGGGCAGCCCCAAGCTACTCAATCTGAATCTCCAGTTTCACCAGGTCTCAAACACAGCTCCAGCCTCTCCCCAGTGCAAACTCCTTCCTGGTTCTTTATATGTCCTAGACCTCCTGAATAGTTCCTCACCCAGCTCTGAACTCCTATCTACCACCCCTTTCCACATAGGTCCCAAACACAGACCAGGTGGAAATTCATTTCACATGCAAACCACCCTAACACTCTCCACCCTATCCCTAATTCTTTTGTTAAATTTTAACTTGTAAAATTTTAACCGAGACTGCGTTGGTGGCCTTGGTGAACGACCTCTGCCGAGAGATGGACTCAGGGCGTTCATCCTGTTAGATCACTTGGCTGCTTTTGATACAGTGGACCATGGGTTATTGCTGAGATGACTGCGGTCCCTGGGG
Source organism: Sphenodon punctatus (assembly GCA_003113815.1). NCBI lineage: Eukaryota > Metazoa > Chordata > Lepidosauria > Sphenodontia > Sphenodontidae > Sphenodon > Sphenodon punctatus. Next base: position 1,739,213 of record QEPC01005198.1, read on the forward strand.
TAGAGTGGGGTGGACGGTCTTGTCCTTGGATGGTTCCGCTTATTCCTCTCAGGAAGGAGCCAGCGGGTGGTGTTGGGGGCTAAAACATCTAGCCCCCAGGACCTCTCTTGTGGCGTACCGCAAGGTTCTATTTTGTCTCCATTATTGTTTAACATCTACATGCAACCCCTGGGGGAGGGTGTGAGACGGTTTGGTGTGCGTTGCCACCAATATGCTGTTGACACCCAGCTATACCTCTCTTTTTCAACTGACCCAGGCCCTGCAGTCTCAGTGCTTTCCTGGTGCCTGGAGGCAGTGGCTGACTGGATGCAGCGGAGCAGACTGAGGCTGAATCCCGATAAGACGGAGGTGATGTTGTTGGGTTGGGCGATGGGGGTAATGGCTCCCCTCGCTGAGGAGGTCCGCCCCCCACTGGCTCCCTGGGTCTGGAGCTTGGAAATCCTGTTGGACCCCAGCCTTCGTTTGGATTGCCAGGTAGAGGCAGTGGTGAAGGGAGCCTTTTGCCAGCTACATCTTGTGCGGAGGCTCCGCCCATATGTTTTGGGCTCCGACCTGGCCACCCTCATCCATGTGTTCATCACCTTGAAGCTGGATTACTGCAATGCGCTCTACGTGGGGCTGCCCCTGGTGAAGGTTCGGAAGCTGTAACTGGTGCAGAATGCGGTGGCCCGTCTTCTGGGGAGATCTTTGCAGTCTGCCGGGGGCGCCTTCTTGGAGGTCCCCTGGGAGGGGGCGGCATATACATTTTAATAATAAATAAACTTTGGTACCCATTATCCAGGTACTCCCCATTTATATTCCCTTCCCTCTACTGCTATTTACTCCTTTCTCCATTGGACTCCTCTGTTGATAGGGAAGCAGCTTAGCACCTCCACAAATTTCTGCCTCTAAGACTGATCAACTCAAACATCGCACTCCTTCTGTGTGAAAATCCAAAATAGCTCTTACCCTAAGAGTATACATGCCCATTCTTTCTAATGCCACAGCAAATAGACATGTGGTATACAAATGAGCCACAGAGGGAAGGCTAGTGATTAGTTCACTTACCTGGGCAAAAACAAATGAGACATTAGCCCGCTGCAGTCCAGGTTCAGTTTGTGCAGCCCACACTCACGTTTTAGATGTCCAGCCTAATAAATAGGGATGGACGTTACATATTTGGATTAATCGAACAGTTACGGATTAATCCATACTGAACCACAACAGGCATGTGGTTCGGTTTAAAATCTAGAAATAAAGAAATAACTCTGGATGTGCAAAATCGCTGCCAGACCGTTCTGCACATGTGTGGCCTTTCCCAAAATTATTGTTTTTTAAATTTTTACCCCACTTTTCCCACCAATGGCGGCTCAGGGTGGCATACAATATATAAAATACAAGTATATAAAATATATGATATACAGAATTATATATACAGTGTCGCCACCATTTTGGAAAAGGGCAGCCAGGCTGCATGTTTTGTGCATGCACAGACTGGGTACACTTTTTCAAAGCGGTGACGCTGCTGCCCCATTTTCAAAAAGGGTGCACATGTGCAGAATGGTCCAGTGGCCATTTTGCACATGAACAATGTTTGTTTTTGTAGTTTTAAGTTTATATTTTAATTTATTTAAATACAGATCCATAACACGGACCTGTAATTGAATATAGAAATTAAAGATCCAAATCCGTAATTTCCTCTGGGCACCCACCCCTTACAATAAATGGGCAGCCCCTGATGTTTCTTTCATACACTTGTAGGCAGCCCCCACTAGCAGTGCCAGTGAAAGTGAAAGCAGAGAGAAGTGCAGGAAATGGTCACTCCTCCAAGACTCTAGGATTTCCACCTGTGACTCTATGGTGCTGGCAGACCTGGACACGCAGAGGCACTGTCTGCAACATAATTGATGGGACACGGACACGTGGGTGCACATTAGCCTGCAATAGCCAACGTTCGTCCGCATATCTGGCTCCACATATTCCAAAACCACATTGTGACGGTTGCGCGTCCAGTGTGTGGCGGCTCCTTGTCCAGTGAGAGTGATCATCTAATAAATAGGCGGGTGGATTCCCACCTGGTGGGGGTATAGTGGGCTATCTCATTTGTTAACATCCTCTGATGTCAGAATGGTCAAATGGCATATGTAGGAGAAAGACAAAGTAGGGGAGGATGGTGCTTCCAAAGTAGGAAGAATTTTTGGAAGTTGGGAGTGCACAGCAGGGAGATGTGGAGTTGTAATTTCTTAGTAGAGTAGCTGTTGGTTGAGGTGGACAGCACTCCAGCCAATTATTGCCCCATCTTTTAAATATGTCCTACCGTGACATCCTTATGGCCACTACTGATGTGGCCTAGTCAGACCTATAAATGGGAGCGGGTTCGGGGTGGAGTGGTTGACAGGGCTCAGCCCCATACCTCCTGTACCCCAGTTTCTGCCAAGTCACAACCTATAAATTATAAATTGTCTAAAACAAAGGGGCTTGATACAGAGTCTACATACCTGAAGAAGGCTGCCCCTGAACTGCACAGGATTAGTACATAAGTAGTTGTCTGTAGCTGTATTGGCTGCCTGCATCTGAGCCTAGTAAGGCAAATAAAGTCTCAATTTATTGTATGTGTTTGCTGTTGAAGCCAGGCAGGCAGCATGCATTAAAGCACCACTACTAGCGTATTTTGCCTAGCGTCCAAATTCCACAGATTAATAATTTTAATGACGGAAATCTGTTGTATTATTGTAATGTGGAACACATAGAATACTTGCCCTGCCCCACCCCTCCTTCCTGCTACCATCCTCTTTCTTGGACCAACCTGACCACCTGTCAGAGGAGCCCGATGCTGGAGTGGTATCACTGGTGGAGCCCCCAGGCCTGCAGCTATAAGGGAGTATTCTGTTCTCTTCTTCAGCACTTGACTTTCTTGCCATCTGGGTGAGTGGGTGGAGATGCTGCTATTTTCCCCTAGCTGCTGGGAGACCCAAATGCCACAGGGGAGAAAACAGCATGTGCCAAGCCTTGCTGCGGGGCCCCAAAGGCCGGCTGGCACATGCTAGAATTCGGGGGGGGGGGGGATTTTCAGGGAATTAGGGACGGCTGGTTACTTACCTGCAATTTGACTGTGTCAGCTCAGCTCAGCAGCGTATAACTGGCCAGGGATTCCCAGGAAGTTTACACCCCCCCACCCCCCATGAGGACTGACTTGGAGACGCCCGGTGGGGAAAAAAACAAAAACCGGCGGCGTCTGTCAGTCTCTAGCCCACAGTGGCACAGGGCCCCTCCCCCCGCGGGGCCATGTGCCTGGGCACTGGTGGCACATGCCTCAAGCCGGCCCTGCAGCTCTAGAGGTGGTAGCAGGTGCTGAATTGGGCAGAGGTGACCTAGTGTTAGTGAGGCTGGTTTGAAGAAAAGCAGTGGGATAGAGTGAGGTGGGGAAGTGTGTGTGTAACTTAAACCGTACACTACAAACGTATAAGAAGGTAAAAGAGCGACAGTTTGCAAAGGTCCACGAAGGGGAAATAAGACATGTGTAGAACAAGGGTGGCAAACCTGTAGTTCATGACATTTTTTTTTTTTTTTTTTTTAAAAAGTCCCCTTTCCAGATCCTGGATCTGGCCCATAGATCCAGTGCCTACCCTCAAACATTGAAAAAGTGAGCTCAGGCGAAGAAAGCAGAGATGAGGACATGCATGCAAGAATAGGGGGATGGATTTTGTGGCATAGATCCATGATCTGGACCCCCCTCCCTTCTTTCTCTCCATCTGGAACACACCCATTCAGCACCCTGTCCCCTAACTGCTATCCTGAAGAGCTTGTACAAATTTTCAAAGTGGCCTGCAGGAAAAAAAAAGTTCTCTATTCTTGGGGCATTTTGAGACGAGCGGGGGAATCTAGTGGATTGACAATCCACTCTTTAAAAAGTTGCATGGGGAGAGTTTACACGCACTGGAAGTTGCTGACTGCCATTTAATTGAAAACAGCAGCACTTGGCGGGTTGTGCATTATAGGGCCACGATTGTGGCCCTATAGTTAAGGTGGTAGCAACTTCTCATTGAACTGTGCCTATGCTGTTCAATGGGAGTCAGTAGAGCAAAAACTTCTGGCTGGCGACCATTCTAGCTTTCCTCCAGCAACATGTGTTCTGTGATTACAAACAATGAAGGGGAGTCCAGGGGCGGGGTCCCCATCCCTCACCTGCCTCTGCCTGTTAGTAGTGTTGCAGCAGCCAGACACTGATGGAACTGGAAGATAAAGCTGTTCGTTTACAAACAACTTCTCCCCATGTGAATGATCAGAAAGTTGTTGCCTTGTAAAGAAGGTCCTTCAAGATGGTTCCTAACATGCTCACCATATTCAAATAATAGACCATGTGATGGTCTCGAGCTCCTCTACTATAAAAAGCACTCTCCCCCCTCAGAATGACAGGTCCTTCCAACCCTTTCTAGGCATATAAGAAAATTTCATGCGGGGCTGGAAGGGTGGGTGTTGTGAGAATGTTACCAGCTATCTCCAAGAACCTTGTTTACAAGGTAGCAACCTTCTGTTCTTCTTCGAGTGGCTCTTCACAGGCTGTTTTTACATAGCTCCACTGGGTGGTGGATCTGCGTCTCTTATGAAAGCAGTTGCTTGTGCACCTCCACCCATCACCCCTGCACAGAGAAACCTGCGAAAAAACAGGTTGCTCCAGGTGGGGGACGTGGTGGGATGGGCGAGCGTCTGTGTGCACCTGCAGTGTTCTTGTGTCTGGGGCCAGCTTATGCATTAACAAAAGTATTAAGTTTCAGAAGAAGGGCAAATTACCTAGATAAAAACCTTCGGTTTAAGAAGCTTAAGTAGGCATTACAAATTATACTCAAACGTTAATATGACAGTAAATTTGTATGTTAAGGCAACTTTAATAAATATCAGACCAATCTATACATTTTTCTTTTCTTATTCATTAATAAAAAAATATGATTTAACTGAAATTAATCTGTATATTCCTCATCACATATAAGTATTGTTCAGTCACCATACCACACATATGAAGCTTAATTTCAGTTGACATAATTTTTTTTTATTAATGAATAAGAAAATATACAGATTGGTCTGATATTTAATAAAGTTGCCTTAACATACAATTTACTTCATGTTAATGTTTGTAATTTGTAATGCCGCCTTAATAAGCTTCTTAAACTGAAGTTTTTTTTGTCTAGGTAAATTATTTTTAAAACCAGATTTGTAAAACCTCAATATCGAGGTTTTCTCCTGAATGTGTATTTCTGTCAGTAGGTCCAAATACACTTCCAACCTCCCTTGTTAAATGGCTGGCTAGTAGTGAGCAGTAAAGTTGCCTACGGGAAAAGGAAGCTAATTAAGACTCTTCTAGCGCCACTGTTTTGAATGATGTCCAGTGACTTCCAGTGCGTGTAAACGCTCCCTGCGTGACTTATTAAAGAGCAGATTTGTCAATCTGTCAGATTCCCCATCTAAAAAGGCCCTTGGACAGAACTTGTAGGATCACCTACTCCTGCTCTCCCATGCTTTTTTGGTGCAGTCCACCAGCAATTTTAAATTGCCACAAAACTTGTCCCCAGACAAAAAGGTCCACCAGCCATAACTTTTTACGAGTCTAAGGCCCTGTGAGCTCTTAAGGCAAAAGTTTGTCAGACTTCTGACTCTGCAATGTCACTTCTGCCAGCTACGTGTATGTGGGAGGTCAGTCACAGCAGACAGGTATTTGTATTTGTGAGGCCCAGGGCAAAAACAAAACGTGAGGCCCTATGGCTCAACCCTCTTTAACATTTGGCAATCTATCTGGTGCTTGCTTAGGAACACAAAGTGCATGTAAGCAGCCACAGCTTTCATGGAACCCTAAAGACCACTGTGTTCCCAGGGCCATGACCTCTTCTCTCAAGGACAGCCCTGACGGTGGGTAAGGTTAAGAATGTGCATGATCTTTGCAGGATTGGGAAATTTAACAAACTTGGAGGTTTCCCAGTTCGTTTTGGGGTTTTGTATTGTGAAATAAAAGGGTTTGTCTTTTGCAAGGAGAGAGGGAGATATAAAATTTCAGCTACAAGAGTCTTAATTAACTTCTCCTCCCTCTTTTCATAGGCAAATTTACTGCTGGCTACCAATCAGCCATTTGCCAAGGGAGGTGGAAGTGTATTTGGATCTATGACAGAAATACACATTCAGGAGGGAGAAAAAAAACAAAACAAAATGCGCAGGCACAGGGCAACGCTGACATTATCCAAGCTACCCCGGCTAAACTTTGCTGCTGTTCTGCCTGCGAGCACAGGAATGCACGGCTCTTTATAGCTTTACGCGGGGGGGCGGAGACAAGAGAGGCGGGCTTCCACGGGGAAAGGTTGGTGTGCTGCAGGGAGCTTTGCAGCCATCGCTCGGCTTAATCCACCGTAGCAATCCTACAAGTGGTTTTGTGTTCTAGCAAAGGATCTTGTGAGACGCCCCGGGAGCTGGGCAGCGAGTGCCGCCAGAGGGAGACGTACTCCGGGGCTAGAGAGAGGCGAGGAAAAAGCAACTGCTGTCGAGGAAAGGAAGACAGGGGTCTCTGGGAAGCAGGAGACGGGTTGTGTCCCCTTTCCAGCTCTGCTGCTGGGAGAGCGGATCGCCAAGTCGTCCTCGCAGGTGAAGTCAGCTTCTCTGTCACCCCCCCCCCCGGAGCTCGGGAAGGACCGCGCCATGGTGCCTCTCGCAGGCACTGGAGCCTGCGCTTCTCTCCCTGTCACCAGCTCTGCTCGGTGAGATCTCAGCTGCCGCCGCCGAGGAGGGCTAGTCCCCACCTGCCAAGCCACCCCTTTCCCCGCTTGGCAGCAGCTTGTGGGAGCAGAGACTGCGGCGGCGGCGGAGCAGCATGGCATCTGCCTAGTCCCGCCGGCCGGGGATCCCCGCAGGGATGAGCGACAGCAGCGAAGGGATTATCACCTTTTCGGTGCCCAGCCCTCCGGGCGGCGGCTACTGCCTCTATGAAGAGACGCTCGGCGAGGGCAGCCGGAGAGCGCAAGGGGCCGACGGGGTCGCCCGGGGCTTCCTTCCCGCCTCAGCCGCGCCGCCGCCCGGCACCTTCTATAATGAGGACAGCGGCGCAGCCTGCCCCGCGGCTACCGCCGGGACCGGAGTGCGGGCCAAGGGCGGCGGCGGCGGAGACACCGGCAGAAGAACCGCGGTGGTTTATGTGATTAACGAGGCGAGCGCCGGGCTGCTGCAAGCGGCGGAGAACGGGGCCCTGCAGAGCCTGCGGGAGGCGTGCGAGGCGGTCGGGGCCGCCCTGGAGACTCTGCATTTCGGCAAACTGGACTTCGGGGAGACCACGGTGCTGGACCGGTTCTACAACGCAGGTGAGCGGCGCCCCCCTGTTTCTTTCCAACCTTTTTTCTCTTCTTTTCTTTCTTCTACTTTCTCTTTCCTCCCGCGTTGTTAGATAGTAACACAGTCGCCGCGGCCGCGCGCGTGCGCACACGCGAATCTAGTAGGGGGCCGCGCCGTGCATCTGCCTGGACGTGGGGACTCCTCCGCTCCCTGTAGGCGGCTGGGGAGAGCCCACGCTGTCGTGGAGGGGAGCCGCCCCTTTGGCTCGGCCAGGCAGGCAGTATTTAAAAGGGCTGGGTGGCTATGATGGTGTACTTTGTCACATCCTGGGTTACCTGTTTTTTCCTGGTGTTGGAACGCTATTATCACCCAAAATACAGTGTCAGACGCCAGTTTGGTCACGTTGCTGTAATGTCACTGCCTCTGGCACTTCATTTTACCTTCCCGTTGCAGGGTGCTGCCCAAGCCAGTTTCATCACTGACAAACATTGATATTGTTCTGTCATAAGTTCCCTCCCCTCTTTATATAATATTGCGGGGGGGGGGAGGAGTCATATTTTCAGGTTTCATTTGGCAGGTGAAACATTTTCCAATTCTTGGCTCTCCAAATCTTGAACTAGAAAGAAAAAATTCTGACAAGTTTAGAAAAAAACCCAAACTTCATCTCTGTTAAGCAGAATAAAGCTCTTCTATAGCCTTATTTAGATGTTTTAAAGCATTACAAAAATTCTTAAATCAGACTTTTCTCATCAGTAAAGTGACAGTATAAAATGGGGATTTTCTAACTCATGATTTGTAGTCTTAATATTGAGAGTGTTTCCTAGGATCAAATAGTGCATGCTTATTAGCTAGCTAGGTTTGAAACCAGGCAGGCCTCTAGGCTGTTGACAAATGGAACACTGTGTTGTAATCACATTTCATATGTAACATCTGTGTTTGTCTATTGGGGTTTTTTTGTTTTTATTTTTCTAAAGTTTGATTTTCAAGATTGGAGCATTGGGCCCTTTATTTATTTATATATATATTTTACAACAAAACACAGCAAAAGGTAACAGTGGCATAAATTTACAAACTAATACACCATTATCTGGTTAGAGATCTAGCAACAGATATGACCCATAGAGTGCTATATAATCCTTTATATTGTATGGGAGGAAGTGAGGAAAATTCTCTTTCGCCAAGACCAACTGTACATCCATTTGTGTAGAAAAGCATCTTCATCTATGTTCAGCTGGGATATTAATTGTTCCACAGGTCAGAAAGATTATATACATAAGAGTAGCTATGGCACTTAAAGGACTATAATCGTGGTCCACTTGGATAAAATATATATTTTGGGCCCATTTCTTATCCTTCTATGCAACCAAAACATTGTAATTAGGTAATCATGGTTAGTGTTATTGAGGGGGGGATGTCTGGGGATGCTACAAGGGGAAGATGGAAACTCCGAGTTTGATAATGACGGTTACTAAGAAGTTGGGGGTTATATGGGAGGGGGCACAGGTGAGAGGAGATATAAAGGGGAGATCTTGGAGGGGGAGTGCCAAGATTGTGAATATTGATGGGGCCAAGGAGAGTTTATTTCTTTACAATTTATCAAGAGGAAGGGAATGAATATTGTATTTAATATCAAGTGGGTTTAAAATACATTCTTCACATGCCAACGAGTTGTTTCTTAATTGAAGAACATGTTTGAGGCAGTTACGCTAGTTATTTACATGGAAAAGCAATACTGCTTAGTAATACATTCTACTTCTCTGTCTTTTTATATAAATTTTGGCCAAAAGGAGCAAGAGCACCATATGAATACCCAGCTTTCTAGGTACAGCCACATGAGTCACTTACTGCACCGTGGGCAGCCTTGCCCCACTCAGGGCAACCGTACCACATGATGCAGTGTATTGTGTGCCTGGCCGCCACCAGATATTCCCCACCCCTTCCCCCTGCGGGGAGATGGCTGCTGTGGGGCTTTGAGCGGTGACCGCTAGCTCCAGTCTCACCCAGCCACATCACGGCTGGGAGTGGGTTAGTGGGTGGGCTGGAGGAGGAGGGTGGGGCAGGGCCGAGCGTCCACTCACGTGGCTGGCGTCTTGGCGTGCCACAGGGCGTGGTGGGACGGCCAACAGCTGCCTGGCTGCTCTGCAGGGGGTGGGGCAACTGTCTTTCCCCGTACTTCCTGTGCTGGTCCTGAAGTGTGGCGGCAGCTCTGGGGTGCACAGGAATTGAGCCCGCCCCGCAGCTCATGTGGAGGCACTCTCTGTCAACCACCAGCAGTGCTGGAAGGATCACTGACAGTCCTTTTGGGAACCACTGATTTAATTTAAAAGGTGTGTGTGTGTGTGGGGGGGGGTTATTCTGAATTTTTTTCCTTCTGTGTTCTAACAGTTGTGAAGTTGATTTTTTAAAAGTGCTGAACACTCACAATTTCAGTAAAAGTCAAGGGGAATTGGAGAGGGCTGGCACCTTTTAGTGTCAAGCCCAGTGTGATTAATGTATTTTGACATCATCTTTGTGCTGACACAAAATGTGGGTCACTTCATATTTTTATGCTTGGAAGTTCATGCATTATGTATCAGTTGAGAGGGAGGGAAAACATTCCTGACAGATGAGAGAGCTTCTTAGGCCCTTTTCAGACAGACATTCTAATTGTTATTTATTATTTATTATTAAAATGTATGTGCCACCCCATCCTGCTACAAGCATCTCGGGGCGGCTAACAACATTTTAAAATACAAGATAAAATACACCGAAAAATCCCAAGGTTAAAATAACCCAATACCAAAAAAAACCCCAAACCCTCCCTAACCCAACCTACCCATCCCATCTCCCTCGGTAAAGGCCTGGTGGAACAGCCAGGTCTTACATTGTCTATGGAAAGAGGGGAGGTCGGGGGTCAGGCAGACCTTCAATGGAAGGGAGTTCCACAGCTGTGGCACAGCCACAGAAAACTTCGTCCTCATGGTAGACATCCAGGAAACCTGGGGGACCTTGAGGAGGGTGGTCCTGGCCGACTGCAGAGGTCAATCCAGAATCCGGAGGGTGAAGCGGTCCTGCAGGTAGGTGGGGCTCAGGTCGTTTAGGGCTCTAAAGGTCAACACCAATATCTTGAATTGGGCTCGGAAGACTAACGGCAGCCAGGGCAAAGAGTGAAGCACTGGAGTAATGTGGTCATGTTGGCCCGTCCCCTTCAGGAGACGGGCCAACATTCTGCACCAGCTGCAGTCTCCGAACCAGCACCAAGGGTAGCCCCACGTAAAATGTGTTACAGTAGTCCAATCTCGAGGTAATAAAAGCATGGATGATTGTGGCCAGGTGCAAGACCAAAACATACGGCCTAAGCCGACATGTAACTGGCAGAATGCACCCTTTGCCACTGCCACCACCTGAACATCCAGGCAGAGCTGCGGATCCAGGAGCACCATCAGACTACGGACCTGAGATACCAGGGTAGGACGGACCCCATCGATGATGGGGGCCATCACTCCCCCGGCTTTAGAGACCGGCCGGTAACTAGCGGGGACATCCATGTCAAGTGATTTTTTGAGGAGGGGGTCGGACCACAGCCTCCTTGAGGCAACCTGGCACCCTCCCTTCTTGAGGGAGATGTTGATTAAACCCCTGCCAGCATCAGCCTCAATGTCTCCCTAGTAACTCTTACCAGGATGGACAAGGATTCTAATTCACAAGTTGTGGCTCAAACAGACCTCAGCATATCGGCCGCATTCGCAGGCATCACCAGTTGAAATTAATCCCACGAAACATGACCTTTGGCTTTGCTATTGCCTCTGAAATGGTGGAGTTGAAGTCGTGCTCAATGCGAGTGATTTTTGTCTGCAAAGTACTTCAAAAACATGTAGCAGTGGGCTGTGTATGAATCTGGTTCTAGGCAGAAACAGGCTGGACTGACCAGACCTCTCACCACCTGGAACAGCTCCGTTGGATGTGACAGAGCAGATGCAATGAGATGGCTTCATGACCAGGGGATGAACCTGAATGGAGGCATTGACAATGGCCCCTCCTGGCTAGCTTTCACCAGCCAGGACAGGCATGGATCTGCTTCACAACTGTTTGCCTGCACCAGTCCAAGCACAACCTCCTCCTCAGCAGGTGAGACTAAGTGAAGTTGATCCAAACAACTGGATGAGACCAGGTCTCCCCAACTTGAAACTCTGACTCAAATTAGCAGCACCCAGGTCGAGTAAAATACAAGTTATATGGCAAACTCATCACAGCGGGCGAGTAGCGACTCTAGCTCCAGGTGGAGACAGCCCAGATTCAAGCCAAACGCGTGCACCTGGGACCTCACATCTTCAAATGTTATACTCCTTGTCTCTCCCTTTGTTCTCCTTCCTTCGTCTCACCACCACCACCACCACCACCACCCCAGTCTCTCAGATTATAAACCCTAGGGCAGGGACCGTGTCTATTCAATTACTTTGTAAAGCGCCAGGTACATTGCTGGCGCTATATAAATGTTCGCTAATAATAATAATAATAATAACCATCACCTCCGTTTTGTTGGGATTTAACTTCAAGTGGCTCACCCTCATCCAGTCCCCCACAGCTGACAAACACTGGGTAAGCACCAAGACCGCTGGACCTGGGGTCAGATTAAAACAAGAGAGATAGCTGGGTGTCGTCAGCATATTGATGACACCTTACACCAAACTCTCTGACAATCTCCCCCAAAGACTGCATATACACATTGAACAAGAGAGGGAATAAGATAGAACCCTGCGGGACTCCACACGTGAGGCCCTGGGGAGAAGATGAATAATCACCCAGCACCACACGTTGAGTTCTCCCAGCCAGGAAAGAGCGGAACCATTCAAGAACAGTTCCGCTGATCCCTGCCTGGTCCCACAGCCGAGTCACCAACAACTCATGATCAACGGTATCAACTGCAGCTGAAAGATCTAACAGACTCAACAGGGTTCAATGACCCTGGTCCAACTCACGGGAGAGATCGTCGACCAAGGCCACAAGTGCAGTCTCTGTGCCGTAACCCAGACGAAAACCAGACTGTGAGGGATCAAGAAAATTGACCCGTCCAGATGCTCCGGAAGCTGGCGAGCCACCACCTGTTCAATAACCTTCTCTAAAAAGGGAAGGTTAGAGGCGTAACAAATGAGTGTTGGCATGGATGTGGGGAGGTGGGGACATTATTAAATTGTTGCTGGAACTGTGGAGAGAGACAGAGGTTTTGGGAAATGATTCATAATCCTATATTGTCAATCACCAAATGTATTATCCCCTTTACACCTGAAGTTTATATTACTGGGAGTATATCCTAAAATAGAATTGTTCAATTACCACAGGAAACTATAGTTATTCTGATTCTGGCAGAAATAAACGTGCTAACGAAGAACTGGAAGAATGCAACAGGACTGACAGAAACTGCTTGGATTAATAGGATTTGGTTTCTTTTTTCAATGGAAAAATTAAAAGCAAACTTCCATAATAAACAAAAGGACTTCTGCTTACTTGGTCCTCTATCTGGAATTTCCTACAGCAGTTTAAGAGACTGGATGGAAAAGTATACTACCTCCATAAAAAAGAGATCATCTGAGATGCCATTAAAGAAAAAAAAAGAAAAAAGGGAATATGGACAAAATATAAATACACACCTCTGATACATAATAGTAAATAAGGGGTGGAAACAACAAAGAAATACATGTAACTGAAATGTTATATGAAATACAAAAAAGGGTGAAAGGTGTAAAGCCCTAGTATGTAAAGGTGTAAAGCCCTAGTACCTCTCTGCACTTATCGCCCTCCATACTCCAGCCCGTGCACTTCGCTCCTCCTCTGTCCCTTCTCTCACCCTTCCACGCCTTCCCTGCTCCCCAAAGCGCCTTCGTCCCTTCTCACTTGCTGCCCCCCCATGCCTGGAACTCCCTCCCTGTCCACATCCGCCTTGCCCCCTCCCTTCATACCTTCAAATCTCTCCTTAAAACTCACCTCTTTCGCTCTGCTCTGTCTGACTCTTTATCCTGCTGAGCCACTATTCCTATACCTACGATCGGTTTACCCTTATCCTTGCAACATGGACCTGCCTGCTGTCATTCTCATCGTAACCAAGCCAAGTACGTGCACTTGAGACCTCGCATCTTCATGAATGTTAGACCCCTTGTCTCTCCCTCTGTTCCCCTTCCTAAGTCTCTCCCCCAGCTCCTGTCTCTCAGATTGTAAACCCTAGGGGCAGGGACCCTGTCTATTTTATTACTTTGTAAAGTGCCAGGTACACTGCTGGCGCTATATAAATGTTTGTTAATAATAATAATAATAATAATAGTAAGAGATGTTTTTGATTGAACATTAATAAAAAAAGAAAACGGGGTGGGGTGGGGGGGAAGGGAAGGGAAGGTTAGAGGCTGGCCGATAGCTGGTCCAATGATGGCTTTTTGAGCAGGGGCTGCACCACAGCCTCCTTGAGACAATCCGACATCCTACTCTCCCAAAGGTTGACTATCCTGGCCAGCAATGCCCTAAAGGTTCCCGGCTGGCCTTAACCAGCCAGGATGGGCATGGATCTAATGCACAATAAGTGGCTCGAACAGTCCCAAGTACATCCCCCGCATCTGAAGGCAATACGTCTTGAAATTCATCCCATAAAACAGGGCAAGAAGGGGCTTCAGCTGCCTCTGGCTTACCCACTGCTAAAAATGCAGTGTCAAAACCGTGCTGGGTTTGGGCAATTTTATCCACAAAAAAGTCCACAAACAAATCACAGTGAGCATTTGATGACTCTAAACCCAGGTGGAGGGAGGCCGGACTGACCAGCCCCCACACCACCCAGAAAAGCTCAGCCTGGCGGGACTTAGCGGATGCAATGAGGGTAGCAAAGAAAACCGTCTAACACTGATAACATGGGTGTTACATTTTATTATACATGTTGCAGGGCTGCAGGTGTGCTCTATGCACATGTATAATGTCCTGCAACATGTATAATAAAATGTAACACCCATTTTATCAGTGTTTGAGTGTCTGTGTGAAAAGGGCCCTAGAGAGAGGGAGGTGGGGAGAGTGTGAGTGGGTAAGTTAGTTTGCTGGGAAAGTTCTCCATCCTCTCACCCTAATGGAATTACTTGACTTTCTGGCAGCATCTTAGCTAGGCTTTTTGCTACTATCACTTTGGCTTGCTTGGTTTCCAAGAGATCATCCCAAGATTTTCTCAAGGACCTTGCTATACCAAATTGGTGTTTCCCTGGCCTTGTAGGCCAATTGGTAGATTCAGGAAGTCATGATTATGGATATATTGTTCTTATTTGTTGTTTTATTTGTTCTACTTTGTATCGGAGACATGTGGGCTTAGAGAAATGACACTTGGGGTGCTTTCCCATGTGACCAAATGCGCCTGATTGCCTCTGGGAAAATCTCCTGGAGGGAAATCTGGCGTGGGGTTTGTAACGTGGAAATGTTAACCCACGCATTTTTGAAAGCAATCCTGTGAGGGAATCGGAGCTGGTGGAAAGCTGGTAAATCCGACATTGCATTTCCCGCAGGATTGGTGTCAAAATGTGCAGGTTAACATTTTTACGTTACAAACCCTGTGCCTGATTTGCCTTCTGGGGATTTTTCTAGAGGCAAATCAGATGCATTTTGTAATGTGGGAAAGCGCCCTCTGTTCTGACTGGCTCTGCAGCCGCACTATTGGTTGGTGTTTGTTGAAGAACGACAATATACCATGCTTGGACAAACAGACCTGCCTAGAGAATTGGCTGCAACAGTGGCTATCCACTCTAAAGTTCTTAGTAGGAATGGCACAAAACACCCCCTACCCCATCTTCCCTTACTGCCTGAAGACACAGTGATCTTATGCAAGAGGGGGGAAAGGAGACAAGTACACCTGCTGAGTGGATGCAATTTAAAAAACAACAGCTGCAGGTATGTTTTCACAAACTTTCCCAGTTAGCATTAATTATTCTGGACTAACTAACATTTTTAAACCAAATTTCTGGAGAGGGGTACCAATCTCCCATTTAACCATGCATTACCATTCAAATCAAAAGAACCCAGGGTGGATAAAGTTGTGCTAGGTTTTTTCCCCCAGGATTTTATTTCTGGTGAGCTGATCATGGGAACACACCGTAACAGTGGCTCCCAAGATTTTTGCCTTAAGTAATCACATTTTGAGACTTAATCCTGTGATCCCAGATGACAAGAAAGAGATGCCAAGAGTACTGAATAGCAATTAGGATTGTGATCTGACCTCACTTTGATTCCTACTCACATTTCAAGAGTTATTGCTGGCAGGAGTCTGTACCTTTAGAAGAACGTGCACCCGCGTCCATTCTTTTAGTAGAGTGTGTATCCCGCTACGTGATAGTTACAATAGGTTTAGTCTCGGTCTTTCAGGTTGGATATTATCTAGGCTGCTAGGGGTGCTTCTTCACTGTTCGCAGCTTGTTCAGAATGCTGCAGCATGGCTGCTTACTGGTTTGGGCATATTACCCCACACTGGGTTCTCTACATTGGCTGCCTGTCGAGTGACCAATTGAGTTTAAGATTGCACTGTAGGTTTTCAGGGCCCTGAATGGTGTATTCAAGACCTGCTCCTGAAGTGTCCCACTGATTATCTGCATTCAGAAACCACCTTGGGATCCTGCCATTGCATCTTAAGTTGGTAAGCGAGGGGGCCTTTGCTGTGGTGGGTCCCTCAGTGTGGAACTCGTTCCCTCCTGTTGTCCATCTTAGTTCCTCCCTCCTTACATTTAAAAAGTGTGTAAAGATTTATTTATTCTCCAGGTGCTTTTAAGATCCACTTCTGTTCTCTCCTTCATGTATGTTGTCCTCCCACTCTTTCCTTCCCCTTTATCTTTGTTTTTTATATAGGTTTATTTTAAATGTATTTATTTATTTATTTCAATATATATACCACACTTCTTTGATACTCAGGGCAGCTTACAATCCTAAAACCATTAAAAACCAATAAAGCCCTAAAAACTCCACAAAACCCACCTACCCACTCAACCCCCTCTCGCACCTCTACCCCAGAATCACCCACGAAACCCCACCCTTCTCCCCAACTGCCAAATGCCTTTTGAAATAAAAAAAGTCTTACACTGCCTCTGGAAGATGCTCGGGCTCAAACAAAGCTCCGTGGGAAGGGAATTCCACAGCACTGGGTCAGCAACCGAGAATGCTCCCCTGCAAGAATTCCCTCCCCCCCCCATTGCCCAATTGTACGAACAAGGCTAACAGATGACACCCCCAGGGAGGCTCTCCTGGCTGATCACAGGGACTGCGATGGGTAATCTCTCAGATATGTGGGGCCCAGACTGTGTTAGATTTTGTATATTGTATAGCACTCTGAGCACCATTTGTTGGTGGGGTGCTCTAAAAATAAAATATACTATTCTCTTCCAAGCCAGATCTCTCCTTTGGCGAGACAACTCCAGGATAAACTTGTTTAGGCAAGTTTCCTCCTACATTGTATCTAAATGTAATCCAAGATGTGAGGGCTGTACGTAATGGAGTTGAAGGCTATTTGTTCAGAGCCATAATAACCAGAAAAAACACTGACATTCTGCTTTCGTAAGTTAGCAAAACCAATGAAGTATAAATGTAGCAAGGAGAGGAGCCTCCAACTCTAAAGTTGACTGATAGAAGAAATAGCCCCTGCTCTTAGAAGGGACCGCAATTTGCAGCGGCTGGTCTGAGACCTGTTTCCCCTCCCCTCTCGGGTGTCACAATGTAAAGTGACATGTCAGTGGTCCTACACCTGGGATGACTGGTCTTGGGCTAATCAGCATGGGGGCATGACACCTGGGGGCTGGGAGGCGGCAAGGGGATATAGGTCTCCTCCATGCCACCTGGGCAGCCTTTGGATTGTCTGCTGCCCTGGTGATTAGACAACTCCCATCCTCACCTTGAATTTAATGTTATAACAGTTTTTATACTGTATTGTATCTTGACCCTGCTACGGACTTTAGCTAGTCGCTGTCTTCATGACTGAGAAGAAATTTTTCCAATCAATCAATCAATCAATCCTTTATTTACAGCCGAAAGGCTGGAACACACTACTATCCGTAGGCACTGACATGTATAAGACATTGATGAAAAAACCCAAACATAATACACTTTGTCTTCCGTATCAAGACTACAAAGGAAAAAAGATTAAGATTATCATCAGAGGGACAAAGTAGTTCAGATGATATCTTTTATCGGACCAGCTTTGGTTTGTGAGTGTATGCAAGCTCACAGGCCTCTTTCCTCAGGCATGTAAGAGAAATCAGGATTGAGCAAAGGCAGCATATGTGATTGAAATCACTTGGCAGGGGACATGTTAGAGGAAAACTATCGTTAGGAAGAAAGATGATTAGTAATTCAAAACATTTAAATACAGTGATGGAAATGCTTTTAATATCCTTTTTCCTTAGCTTCAAAAAGTGATGATTATTTTTTGTAATTGGAGTGCTGTTTTATACCTTCCCTCTATTGCACCCATTTTAAAGTCTATTCCTATTGAATTTGCTGAGCTGACAGATGTACATATTCTCCATCATCTAGTGTTTTTTCCCCTATAGGTCAATTTTTTCTCTCCCTGCTACTCCCCCCC
>QEPC01005198.1:1765227-1779713 GCA_003113815.1 Sphenodon punctatus
TGATCCAAAGTTGTCCTATCTTTTCGAAACCCCGCCTGCTCAGGGTATATTATCGACTTGCTGTTTGTCCATTCCAATAATCTCGCCAATAAGGTCTTAGCATATATTTTGCTTACTACACTAAGCAGACTAATCATCCTATAATTTGCTGGATCACCCCTCTGCCCCTTCTTGTAAATGGGGATCTCCACAGCCCGTGTCCAGCCACTAGGTATGCTGCCTGAGATATTAATTAAGTAAACAATGCTAGAATTCCAACCTGCTGGGATGGATCCTGTATAATTAATATGGGTAAACAAATTGGATAGAACCGGAGTCCACCAGTCGATATGCTGCCTGAAGAGTTCGCCGGGAAGAGCATCTTCCCCAGGTGCCTTGTTGTTAGGTATACTCCTGAGCAATGTCCTGACTTCAAGATCTGTAACTTGAGACCACTCTGAATGATGTGTCAAATGTCTCCCACTGTCTAAATTACTCCTGAGGCTTCTGTGTTTATTAAAGATGGCATCAAAATGTTCCTTCCAGGCTGTGTTTGAGATATTAGGATCAAAAAAATAACTACCTTCTACTGTCCCGTGGTTAATCAATTTCCAAAAAAGCTACCATATCTTTATTGGCCATGGCTTCCTCCAAACGCTTCCATAGTGATTATTGATATTTAATCTTTTTCTTTTTTATCAATTTTTTGTATCTGGTTTTAGCTTCAATCAGTAAAGATAGGGACTGGGGTCTTTGGTCCCTTTTGGCCTGCCTAGCTTTCTTATTCAAGTCTGCTTTATGCCTTCTACATTCTCCATCATACCATGGAGCGGAGTATGAAAAAGTTTTAGTTGGCTGGGGAGAAAATATTTGCTCCTTAAGATGTCTTATGATTTTGAGGAACAAAGGATTTAGAGTGTCCCTAACTGGATTGAGCTTCAAAAATTCTTCCCTAAATGTGATTAAATCATCAGACTGGAATAGTTCCTTTCTAATTTCTGCCGTTTTGGTGTTCCACTTTCGCACCTTCAGACTTCGAGCAGCAAGCTGGGCAACACCCAAATTGGTCGGTTTCCCTTGCACTGGGTTGGAACTAGAAGCTATGGAAAATTCCACTGGTTGATGGTCACTAGTACCGTAGGACAAAACCCTGAAGTCTAGAGAGCTATCCAATAACCTAGCTGGCACGCATACATAATCTACCACACTGGATCCTATAGGGGAGATAAAAGTCCAGTCACCAGTAGGGTCGGCATCAGTTCTTTCCTTGAGGGTTTTGTAATTTCCCCTATACAAGAACTGCAAAATCTGCAGACAAGCTGCATTCATTTTGGAATCACTAGATTGTCTAGTTGGAAGCAGAAAGTCATCGTCCTCATCTGTTGCCAGTGCTTGGGTTATCGCCAAATTGGTATTCCCTATCCTCGCATTGAAATCCCCCATTAAAATAACTCGGGTCCCAGGGTATTTCTCAGCCATGTGATCGAGAAAGGTTTTTCTAACTGTCTCCAAAATATGACCCTAATGAAAATGCCCCTGCAGGGGGGTAAATAAATATTAACTATTATCAAGGAGGCTGCTTCGAGCCCCCAGGACAAACACAAAACTAACGTGTTCGTAGGGGCATTTCCTATGCATCTTGTGTTAATTTGATATTTCTGATTTAATGAACATGGCTAAACTCCCCACTGGTCTCCCATATTTGGTGGTCTTAATAGCAGGGTGGGGTGGGGGGGGGGGGGAAGTCCATACATTAAAGCCTATGAGCTGCAGGTCAACAGCGGCCTCAGCCCAGGTTTCTTGGAGACACACAACTGCATAGTTTGATACTAAATGGATAAAGTCTTTGTTAATACTAGAAGACCAGCCCGCTATATTCCAAGAAAGCACCTGAAATAGTGAGTTTACTCTCGGAGTACTATTCGAGACATCGGTAAAAAGTCAGGAGCTCTTTCTCACATCACCAGGTTCGTTACCCTCTATATTGATTATATCCAGCTCAGCTGAATTATAGGTGACCACCCCACTCTCGGTACGCCTATGGCTCCCGTTTTCCTTAGGTTTGGTGGTTTTGACACTCGAGTCTACAAACAGGAGCTACATGAAGGTTTTCGCCCCTACCCCTAACAGGTTCAATAGCTGCTCTATGGTTAAATTGGTAATCCCCTTTATTGGGTACGTTTAAAGCAGAAGCACCAATCCCATGGGCAGTATAGTTCAAACTATTTTCCCCTAGCTTAGCGTGTAAGGCTCCTTAGTTTTTGAAGAATACTGTCTTGTTCAGTGACTGCCAAAGAATCAAAAGCAGAACAGAACTCTGTTTCCTTTATGCCACCCTCCTCGATGGCCATACATAGGTCCATTAAATCCAGCGGGACCGGACACTTAGGGGCTTATAATTATTAAGTGAACGATGGAAATCTTGCAAACAAGTAGAGCGATCTGTGGAGCGACTGTGGGGGTGGGATGTTAGATCCATATTGGGTATTAAGGGTTGGAGGCAAACGGGAAGTACCTTCAAATACTCGATCAATTGAGACCCCCATAGTCAACAGAAATTTGCTTGTGAGGAAAAGCTTCCTGACTATTTCAATGTCAGAGAATATTACTTGTAATTGTACTCGTTCTCCCTTATGAAAAGGGCCATTAACTTTACAGATTTCACTTGCTGTCAATTTAAGCCCAGTCAAATGGTAGATATTCCTCTGGATAAGAACCCTAGTTCCCCAACTTGGGAAAATCCCATTTGGGAGATGCCGGATATTGAACCAGATGGCTCGCTCATCCACCTTGATGGTATTAGAAGCTGCACGTCTTGGAAGATACCGAGAGTGCGGCTGTACCGGGGGGGGAGGGGAGGATCATGGAAACCTTCCTTACTAGGCCCTTTCTGCATGGGGAAGACACCATGGGGGGGGCGGAGGGGCAGGGCATAGTTATTACTAGCCGCCTTTTGGGTAATCAAAATCTATTTTACCCACTAATTCTTTAAGTTGCCTCATAACAGAACCCAGAGTGTTACCAAGATCAGATATGTTTGAAAACAAGAATGAAACAGTTTGACTTACAAGGAAACACTGAGGAGATCGGCCAGTTCAAACCATTGTAAGGACGTACTGCTATCTTGACACTGTTCGGCACAGTCTGCTTCCCTTCTGTCTACGGCTGGGGGCTGAAGTAGAGTGGCTGCATCAAGGTCGTCAGTTACAGCTTGACATCCAGTCGCAGAAGCATCCTCTTTATCCTCTATTGATACTAAACATGAAAACTGATTAGACAAGGGGAGCAACAAGGAGTTGTCAGGAGTATCTTGGTAAATTGGCACAGTAAATCTGGTGATCTTAGGTTGTTTGTCTCTAGGGTAGGCACGCTCTGTCAGTAGGGGATGTAACCACTCCTTTCCTCTTCTTTTTCCCCATCCTCACCAAGAGCGAAAAATAACTCAAACACCAACTGCTGTGGGGAACAAAATTGGCAGCAGAACTGTCTAGGCAGGCCTCAAAGGGCTCTCAAGGGCCTCACAAGGGCTGTGCCCTTGTGCGTGCGGCCTTTCGGCATGCGACCGCTGGGGTGGCTCGCGGTGATGAAGCCGCTGTTAACCCCAGCGGTGGCCTGTGGGTGGAACCTGATGCCTCGCGCTTCCAGGGGGGGGGCACTACACTCTGGAACCAGCTCTCCACTACCACGCACACTGCCCGCGGCGATGCAGCTGTTGTTAACCCTGGCGGTGGCCTGTGGGCGGGGCCTGATGCCTCACGCTTCCTGAGGGGGGGCACTACACCCTGGCACCAGCTCTCTGCTGCCACGCACACTGCCCGTGGTAATAGAGCTGTTAACCGCGGTGGTGGCCTGTGGGCGGTGCCTGATGCTGCGCGCTTCGGGGGGGGGAGGGGCCACCACACCCCGCACCAGTTCTCCGCTGCTGCACTACACGTTAGCTATCGGTGATACATTCAGATCAAAGTTAATTTTGTCTGAAATACCATTATTGTAGTCTTGTCATAAACAATTTTGGGACAGCAAGTACCTCCTAACTCCCTTTAGGCTTCCCTGTGTTCCCATAGCAGGAGAGTTAATGTGAGGGCAGAGGGGATGTGCTTACCTCTTCAAAGAATCTTAGAGTTGGAAGTTACCTCAGAGCTCAACTACCCTCTGCTTGGATGCAGGAAGAAGCAGGGTGAAAGTAAGAAGGTTTTTTTTGTGTGTGTGTGTGTGTGTGTGCGCAACTTTACTTCCATTCTCCTCTGTTCCAGAAACAATCAGTGCTGCTTCCTGTTTTGTGTTTCCCTTGCAACATCTCTGCTCAGCTGCTTGTTGTTCCAGAATCTCTTTGCTGGCAGCTCCCTACAAGTTCCCAAGCAGAGAGATCAGGGGAAGGAATGGGCTAATTAATCTCAGAAGCAACTCCTGAGTATATTCTCCTGAGTAACTATATTTGCTTCATAGCTTGTGAGAACAAGCCCTGTTGGGGAGAAAATGTTTCCCCCTACATACATCAGTGAATAGAAGTAAGCTGGGTACACCACCACTGGAAATGTAAAACTTAGTATAACAATATTACGCTTACATGGGTTTTATATTTTTTGGCAGAAAACTTGGTGATGGTTCAGTGGCTAAAAAGCACTACTGGAAAGTACTTGGGAACATTTGGTGCAAAGGAGCAACACCTCATAAACCCAGTGGAGAGACGCAAACTGAATGCTTACATTTATGTGATCTGTGCCTTGCGTAACTTGCTGCAGTTTGCACTGTGGAAGCCTTTACAAGGCCATGGGAGTGAAGGAAATTGACAACAGTGCTTCTCTTTAAATTCTAGGGATTCTTTCCTGGTAGTGTGTTGCCTACCTCAAATGCTACATTCCAAGGATTCTTTGTCATAGTGGGGTCTAACTGGAAAATTTGACATTAAATAGTTTGCATTTTAATTTAGGCTTTTCTGAAATTTCGATGAGATCTAAGGATGTTATCCTTCACTTCCTTTTCTTGGAATCAAAAGGAATTGATGTTCCTAAGAGCTAAAATAAATTTTTTTCACTTCCAGCAATTGATTTAATTTTCCTGTACAAAAATACACATTTTCCAAAATTGTGGCTTTTTATAGCAGAAGTAAAACTGCTCCAGAGTTGTAGTAATCAATCATTACCAGTTCTTGAATTGAAGCTGTGTGGAATAAGACTGAACAACTAGACTTTTAACCTTTATTTAATTAAAGCAAAGTTTAGCATCCAACTGTTGTTAAGTAGCACTTCTATACATCTCTATTTTTAATATTTGGACATAGTATATTTCACAGGAGATGCAGAGAAGGAGATCTGTTTTGCTTGGAGTCATGTCTAGTGAGATTATACTAAAAACAATAGCTTTGATTATTGGGTCCTTGCAGAAAGAGCTCTCCTTATGTGCTGTATGTTTTACTTCTCATTCAAAATCCTTGTCATTGGGAGTCGGACACAGAGAGCTCATGCTAAAAATTATGCAATTACACACACAATTAGGTTTCAGACTTAACATCTTGGCAGTGAACCTCGGGGATAAAGACAGAAATATTACCTACATTACTTTTATTGCAAGCATTGCTGCTGCTAGGTGTTATGGGTATTGACACGGAATTCCGGTCAGGTTGTGGAAATGGATGTCCTATTTGGGTGAAAACAGACGTGATACTGACACGCTATGGCCCAGGTCTCACCACACGTCTGTTTCCCCTCCACAAAATATTGACCTGTGACTGCCCCAGGGCAGGTAGGTGGCTGGCCTGGAATGCATCCTCTGGAAGTTTCCGGGCACCGATTCCAGGCCAATGCATCTGTTCGGCCCCCCGCGATGGCCAGGCGCCATGACTGACTGCCATGTCTAGCGTCATGGCAGGCGGTGCCTCCCACCTGCACATTTGTTGTATTCCCCCACCCTACCCAGGGTGGGGTGGTGGTGGGACAGCTCTCTGGCCACCCAGGTCACAGGTACGTCTGTATCGTACTGCCCACCGACCCAGAGAGTGGCGGCCGCTGTTGTCCCGGCCGGGGAGCTGCCGTGCCACCTACGTGTCTGTTTTCGCCCTTTGCAAGGTCAACTTATGTTTTGTCGGTAAAATCCTGGCACTGCTGAAGTCAGTGGCAAAACATTTATTGAAGTCAGAATTTCATGTGTTGATCTGATGCAAAAAACCTGTTATAACTGAAGACCTGGATTTTAAAAGTCTTAAGGAAATTGAGTGCTCACTCTCAGTGGGTGCAGCCACACGAGCAGAGTTGGGCCTGATCCCAACTTGCCTCGTGGCAGACAATTGCATCTGCTACACTTTGGGCCAGCGGACACATGAGCAGGCCCATTTTGGGCAGCCGTATTCCACTTTGGGCAACCTTGCTATGCCCTGCATCTTTGACCTTTTCCTAAGAACGCAGGGCATAGCAACGCTGCCCAGCAGGGTAAGGCTCGACCAAAGCTGAGCAAACATCTGGCAGTGGCCGGCCACACGATCCACTGCATCACATGCTAATGTTGCTCAAAGAAGGATAAGGTTGCCTAAAGTGGGATAACACCTTGTGTGGCTGCACCCATTGCCTTTCGCTATAAGTTGAACACAAAACCCCCCTAGGTCCCTGGAAAACCCTAACCTAAATCTTAAAATAGATCTGTGGCACGCTTAAGAATATTTTACAGAATAAAATACTTAAAAACATTTTTTTCACAATGAACCATTACAGTCTTTTGGAAAAGACTGTGGAAAATAAGCTAGAGTAAATTGCTTCTTTACATTCAGGATTTGCACACAAGGACAAAAGCCCCACAACCATTTGGCCATTCTCCAGGTGTAGGGCTGGCTTGAAACGGCCATTTCAGTTTTGCAGAAAAATTCCACAAAATCAGAGTGGTTGCTGGAATTTTGATTGGAATTTTGTTGGAATGATTTACGCACGTGCAGAGCGACCGCAGCCATTTTGCTCATATACAAAATGCAAAAAATGGTTTTGGTGCAATTGGAATTCTGATTGGAATTTGTCCGATTCAAATTCCGATCAGACCTCCCAGTTCCATTGAAAATGGAAACTGGGAGTAATTTTGATTTCAGCCCTATTCAGGTGTCATTTCACTAGCTGTCCCTAATGGTGACGTCTGAATTTAATGCAGCTGCAATTTACTTGAGCCCTACCAATTTTTGTGGGTGGCTTACTTGGTATCCAGAAAGAAGGCAGGAAGCTGTTTATTGAACAGACACCTTCTTGCTAACTAATCCACAGTTGGTGGTGGTTGCCCATTTTTTAGAAGAAAGAGTTGGAAAAACCTTGTAAGCCTCATTAGTATTGGCTCTTGGTCAGGTCCAAATCCACAAGAAAGAACTTGCACTTGAATCACCTGGGTGACCTGAAATTGTTTTAAAAATGCAGGAAGTTTACTGAGCACACTTGTTAATAAGTGGCTGTAATGCTGTAAGTAATCTAGTTATGTTTTTGTTTTTTAAAGATCACTTGGCTATTTTCTTGCAATCCGCTTAATTTTGTGTTTTGTCTAGAAACAAATCTGTAGTGCTTAACTTAGAATAATTAGAGTTCATGTGCTTATTCAGAACTATAATCCCCAGCATTCACTTGCTATGCAAAGCATTTACAATGCTTTTGCAAATTCATGAGTGAAAACTTAGCAGGTAATGAACAAAAATTTACTTGCATAGGTGCATGATGTTCAAGAACGCAATTTAAGAATCGGCTTGCCTGTTATGTATGGTATAAAGAAGTATTGAGTGGGAACAGAGAATGGAAAAGGGAGTAGAATTTTGCAAGGCAAAGAGGTTTTCAGGAACTGGCTGGAGCTGGGAATCCAGGTCCTTCTGGGACCTGGGCTACTTGCCAGATCAGTCCAATTCGTCAGGAGGCAAGACAGATGGGCGATCGGGCAGATTGGAGTCAGTAGTTGGGGATTCAGGCCAGTAGTTGGAGAGTCATGGTGTAGCAGGTAGAGTAGGTGTACCGGTTGGTGGCTGGCTTCCTGAGAATTGTATAGCTGGGTCTCTCAGGTGAGGAACCTAGTGCAGGAGCAGAAACTAGGCCCCAGAGGAGTGCAAGGCTGAAGTAAAGGCCAGGCGTCCAGAGAAACGCAGAGTAGAAGCTGAATATATCAAGGGGACACAGGAAGGTCCTAGATCAGGGGCCAAATGTGGCCCGTTATGTGGCCCCTTTCCTGGATCCGGCCCATGGATCCAGTTCTTACCTCCAGTGACTGAAAAACTGAACTCAGTGGAAGGGAGCAGAGATGAGGTCATGCAAACAAGGACAGGGGACAGATCCATGGCACAGATCCATGACTGGGGCCCTCCTTTCCTTGAGTGCATCCCTCAAGCATCCTCACCCCAACTTCCATGTGGCCCTCGGAGCTTGTGAAAGCTTTCAAAGTGGCCCCCAGGAGGGAAAAGGTTCCCCCTCCCTGTCCTAGATAGTAGCCAGCTGATAAGATCTCTGGTTACTTAAATAACTTTCTCTTTTCTGTCATTTTCCTTGTACTCTTTTACTGACCAATGGAAAGATGTGTGTGTGTAATGGGCTGCCAGGAGCATGAAAGCGCAGTCTGGTATCTCCAACCATAGACTGGAGCATCTGTTCTTGTAGTGCTGTAACTAAGGTAACTGCCCAGAAGCCGCTGTGTTCCTAGTGTTTTGGGACCTCACAGGAGTGGATGTGACTGTAAAAAAAACTTCAAATGAACTTAACACTTTCTTATAAGAAGTTATGCAAAGTGGGAATAGCCACTTTCTTAAAGACTGCGTAGCCTGGAAGGAGAATTGCTTGGTTGCTCCCATTCCATTAGATTGGTGCCTGGGTTTGTTTATTGGGCATGGATCTGACTATGGGTGTTTTTAGATATGACAGCGCTCAGCACTGTAACGCTTTGATCCTGCCTGGAGTGAGATCCTCACTCCGGGCAGGATTCACCCACGCTGCTAAGAGTGATGGCGACCTGGGGCGGGGAGAGGGTGGGGCAACACACGGACATGCCATCCGCACCCCTCACTGCTCAGAGTGGCCTGCCCCCTTCCTGATGGGCAGTCACGGTAGTCGCTGCCCAGAAGTATTGCTGACCTGGACCGGGGTAAGTCTGAGCAGGCCATCGGAGGTGATGGCCTGATTTACTCTGGTCTGGTGGCTGTAGCATGGGATGTGGCTGTTCCTCCGAGATGGTTGCAAGGAACAGCCCGGGCTAAGTGCTGCCTTGACCGGTGCTACAGCCTGGACCGGCATCTGGATTAATCCATGCCCAACGTCGCATCTGAAAACACCTATGGCATCATCAAAGTTGGAGAATTGTCAATTTCAGGTCAGATTGGAGGAGTGTCAACAGTGCAGCTGGTGGCTTTGGGAGATATTTATTGCTAGCTGGTGCTGTCTTGCAATCTTCGTGCAAGCGCACTTGTACTGTGAAGCCTTGATACTGAAAGCACTTTGTGTATGTAGTCCCTTGGAAATCAAGATCAGTGTGTACATATAGGTGATTTTGTCCCCCAAAGAAGAGTCTAAATATGTGAGAGAATGCAGGTGAGCCCAGAATGAGGTGTAAAGTTCTCTAACTCTTGTCCTGTCAGGCTTTATTACTGTAGCGCATATGACAGACAACTCCTATAGCTTACTTGTTTTAATTAAACTTGTTACTTGTTTCAATGATATGTATTGGCTTAATCTCTGTAAAATACCTGGAGATAACATAAAAAATGCTAAAGCATTACAAAGTGTCATGATTCAGTAAAACCTCCCTAAATAAGTTTAGTAGTGCCCCTTTAATTCAAAGGAATATTGGGGAAAGGCTAATTATCATACTGAAAAGATTTTTTTTAAAAATAGGTATTTTTTACCAATGTAAGAAAGATGGGATGGCTAATAGTTTTCTCTATCCTATACTTACTTTAAACCGATTCAAGAGAGTTAAATTTATTTATTCCAATTTTTACCGCGCCCTTCCCAAATGGCTCAGGGCAACTTACAAAACAAATAAAAACAATACATATACAAGATCTGATGGCACTTTTAAAAATGCTGAGCCTCTGGCTTGCTCTCACACCCTGGATTGTGCTAGGTGGGTGAGAAATGGGAAAACTGCCAGTGCCTTTTGTCTGATTACTCACCTCTTGCTTTGTCTCCTACCATGTTCAATGGGTGTTTGCATGTAAACGGCATTATGCTGATAAGTGCATGCTTTGTGTTCACTTATTTCTTTCAGAATATCCAACTATAAATTTCCTTGGAAAGTCTTTCTCACTGGAAACCTCTTTCGCCTGCATGGTAGAATCCATTATTATGTTATAACCAGGTGCAGAATTCCACATACCTGTTACAAGCATTCAGGCCAGTGGATCATGATGAAAGAGATTTTGAGCTGGAAGTTTTGGAAATACTGCTACAATAGTTTCTGCCATATGCTTTTCTATTCAAGAGAGTGGCATTAGTTTAACTTAGTGTGATTTTTACACTGATTTATTTAAACATCAAAAAAGACTGGAGATATTTATTTTGTTTTAACTTAAGGTGGTGATTGTATGCCAAAATAAGTCAGTCCTAAATAAAAACAGACTTTTGTACTCATAACTACTGGTTTAAATTTGATTTTAAGTTGAGCCCAGGCAACTTTTCTAGCATAGACAAGCCGTTGGAGTCTGTGAAGAGTAGATCTGGTAAAGAAGCGCAAGTTACCTGCATCAGATTTACAAAATAGAAAAACTAGTAGATGTCAATTTGTCAATTTCTGACGTTTTAAAAACATGGTTTAAAAAGGCAAGTAGGATAACCATCACGTTAGCATTTGTAATGATTAACAGCAGACGTGAGAACCACCTCCTGTTAATGATAACAAGGTGGTTATGTATAATAGCAGTGATGGGCAGAAGAATTAAGCTTTCATAACCTCGTCATAGTAGCAGAAGAATATATAGTATTCTCTGAGTAACAGAATTGACTTGGTACTGTCTCTCACACTGACCTTGATGTTCATGATTTTAGAACTATAAAGGGGACAGTTCTGAGTCTTGAAAGTGTTGCCAATACAAACGTTAAAAATAAAAAAGTTAACATTTCTGTCAACTGCTAGTTACTTATAATTTCTGTTAAGCTTACGCTACTAATGAGAGAAGAAATGATAACAAGATTAGTGAGCATGTATATGAACTTTGCTCTCTTTTTTTTATATTAAGTTTTGGCCAAAGTAAACCTGTTGCTACACTCACAAGATCTTGAGGGAAAACTTAATTTAGTTTATGTGATCCCGTGAGGCTTCCATTTATTTTCTATGGGAGACATGTGGACAGAAGACTGGCACAGATCATAACACAGATGCCATTGAACAGACAGCTTTACAACTGCTTTTGGTATTTTCTAAGCTTACCTTATGAAATGGCTAATTCAAAACACACAGCATTTTACCACATTGTGCTGCTACTGTTTCACTTATCCCTTTTAAGGTGGACTGGTTATTGGTGGTGACTTGTAGGTGACTTGTAATTTTATTTTTTCTGTAGCTAACCTGGATAGTCTGTGTCCATTTGTACTGATGGACAAAGGTCAATGAGTTCTCAGCTGGAAAATGAAGGAAAGACATAAGTATAGGGTGACAAGCAAATGTTACCCGAGGCCATTAAGAGTACGGTTAGCAATACCAGTAAAGGGATTTTAAGTTTCTATTATTCTCAAGGTGGGAGATTGGCTAGTTCAGCCATGAGACTATATGGTGCCAAGGCACTCCTACAGATGTGCTTCAGAAGGCACCCCAGTTAGATGTGCTTCAGAATAGGTTTATTCAGTCCATTTGCATGTTTTGCAAAATACCCCTATAGCCCTACTGCAATCTCAGGCTCCTCTCTCTGCCCAGTGACATCTTTGATTAAAGTTAGTTTTCTCAAATATTGGCTTTGAGTCAATTTTGCAGCTAGGGACTCTTTGGTGGCTGTAGCTTTGACTAGGACGAATATTGACCCATGGATGGATGGGGTGGCTCTGCTCTTTTCGCAATTGGGGTTCTCCAAGGAATATCTGCCCCCCTTCGGTTTTCTGAATGTACACTCGCAGATTAAGGAATGGATAACGGATCAAAAGAAGCAAAATATGTTGGCTGCTATTATGACCCAAAAGATCTTGCCTTTATTTAGGGAGCTTGCCCCGGTGACTTAAGGAGCGATTCTATTTTGTTTCTCTGTTTGAAAGCTCCAGCATGTATATACCTTGATGAGGTTAGGCCAGTTTCCATCTGCAGTAACCAAGGGTAGGCTATATGGGATTCCTTATGATCAGAGACTGTGCCAATATTATCGGCACGAGGCGATTGAATCTTTGGCACATATTGTTTTCGATTGTGATTTGTATAATGATCCTCGTTATATGTTTTTAAATTCCATTTTTAAAATGTTTTCCTCTTGCTCGCAACATGAGATATGTCTGTCAAAAGTAGAATAGCCACGTGCTCTGTATAGATTTTACAAAAGGGGTAATATTTTTCCCTTATGTATTTAAATTTGTAGGTATATCGTATTTATCGGTTTGTTTTTGTTATGGCATTTGACTTGACCAAGTAAACATTGATTCAGCAAATGTTACCTTGCAGTAGTTTGTAAAGGGAAAAATTAAGGGGGAAAAGCTCTGGACCACTTGTATTATATAAAAAGAAGAAAAAAAAATGTGCCTTAAACAAAAATGAGTGCAGCTGGAGACTTAGCAGATCACAGCGGAGGCCTGTGAGCAAAGCACCTGGACACAGGAGCATGAGTTGAATGTATCCTTGTAGGTATACTCTTAAATTCCAATTACAAACACACGTGTAACCTTCAGGTTAGTGGGACTAGGTGCACACAACCATTTTCAGGATCATGGCTTTAGTACTGTATTAAGTTCTTAACAGTTTTTTTTTAAAAAAAAAATATATTTGTTTTTATCAATTAGTTTATCAATTATTATTTTTTACCATTTTTTATTTTGGGCTCCAAGTGTCTGAAAGACAGTCTTATTCTTCATATGCCATCGCTCCCTCTGAGGTCAGCCGGTAACACCCTCTTGCAGGTACCATCTGCCCGCCATGTTTTGACAAGGACACACACACAGGTATTCTTGGTGGGCCTCCCTGCCCTTGGTGGGCCTCCCTGCCCTTGAAGATTTGTCTAAGCTAGAGCCTGGTCATCTTCTGGAAGTCATGTGAGACCTTTCTATTTATTTATTTATTTAAAATGTATATCCCATCCCTCCTGCCCACAGGGCAGCCCGGGGCGGCGAACAACATTCATTAAAACAATATAAAATTTTAAAACAATTTAAAAATACAATATGTGGGGAGAGCCCCCATTCCTGCCCCCACCCCACCCCTACCCCTTGCCAAAAGCCTGATGGAACAGCCAGATCTAACATATACGCCAAAACAGCAGGAGAGTGGGAGCCAGCTGAGCCTTCTCCGGGAGCGAATTCCACAGCACAGGAGCGACCACTGAAAAAGATCTAACCTCGGTGGCCACCCGCCTCACCCAGGGAACCTCCAAAAAGGCTCCCACGGATGATCTCAAGGGTCGCACGGGCACATGGGGAGTGAGGTGGTCCCGCAGATAAGCAGGGCCCAGGCCATGAAGGACTTTAAAGGTGTTATCTTGCCTTCTCTTCTGCCTTCTATAGATTAACATGGCTGCTATCTCTATATCTGTAAACTAGAAGAACAACAGTTGTCTTCCAAGGACAGTGGAAATATAAAGGTGAAATCAAACGAGATGATAGCCCGTTGGAGTTTGTGTTCAGTCTGTGCAGCTATCACTCTCCCGCCACTCACATATTCAGCATGTCCAAAGTAATAAAGGGGCAACCCCCTGCCTGCATTTTGTGTGCTTGCGGCAGCCTCCACTCAGTGGTGCTAACAATCCCCTTCCTCAGGGCCACCTATCGGCTGGAGCCAATGAAAAGGTGATAACAGGCGGGGGCGCAAAGGGCTGCTCCTGGGGACTGTTAGCAGGTGCAGCCTCTGTGTGGGCTGGGCTGACCAAAGCAGAGGGAGGACTTGAGAAGGGGTGTGTCGCCTACTGCCTCAAAACACAGTCCAGTCCCAGCACAAAGCCCTGGAGAGGGACTAGTAGCTTGTGCGCAGACTCCTCCATGCCTCTCAGCTGAGGGCTCTCTTCCTTTTGCTATCAGCCAACTTCAGTTTCTTGAAGGATATTAGCTTATGCCATTATTATTATTTATTATAAACATTTATATAGCACCAGCCATGTGCCTGGCACTGTACAGAACATAGAAATAGACGCGGTCCCTGCCTGTGGCTTACAATCTAAAAGACAAGGAGTGGGAGACAGGGAGAGGGGACAGTGGGAGAGACAGGGGAGAAGACAAACAAACATTCAGGCAGATGCGAAGTCTCAGGTGCGTGTGCTTGGCTTGGTTACAATCAGGTTGGTTGCAGCAGTCTGCAGAGGAGGGCAGACAGTAAGTATATGGGGAACGACTAGCAGGCATTGGGAAAGGCGGCGAGGAAAAAGTGGGTCTTGAGGAGGGATTTGAAGGAGC
>QEPC01005198.1:1780989-1794374 GCA_003113815.1 Sphenodon punctatus
GGAGGTCCAGGCAGCGGGAGTAGATGACACGTTCCAGAAGCTTTGAGGCAAAGGGAAGGAGGGAGAGTGGCCGGTAACTAGAGGGGTCAGATGGGTCCAGGATGGGGGAGACGGTGGCATGCTTGAAGCCAGAGGGGAAGGAGCCTGTGGAAAGGGAGAGATTATGCCATAATCCATAAATTATATATAATACAGTGTAAAGATACAGTTATAGGTTATGGCATAATCTATAGGTTATATGAAGAATAAATGGTATGATACAAGGGTACAACCACCACCTCTCAGCTGGGGGCCGGCAAGAAGGAGAACACAGGGAGGGGTGCCAGAGGTTGCTTCCGTGGAGGGCTGCGAGGTGCGGCTGCTGCAGGGGCAGGGCTAGTTTGGGCATAGGGAGGGATTGGTGGGGGGTGTCTCCTGCAACCTTGTAGTGCAATGCCAGTCCTGGCACAAAGCTCTGTAGCTCTCCACCCAGACTGCTTCCAGTGCTAGTGATCTCCCTCTTTGGACTGCCAAAGTGGGTCTGGGGAGAATGATCTCTGGTATTCCTGCCTCTCAGCTGGCCAGGCACGCTCGCCCAACTCTACGGTGTTGGTGGACCTGGATGCCAGCGAGGCTGCAGGTGAATCTAATTGATGAGACGTGGCCATATGGGTTCCCATTAGCTCTGATTGGTCTGCATGGTGGCCTGCACAATATCCCTGGTCTCTGCCGTGAGTGGCAGCTCAGTGATGATCACTTGGAGGCCACATGGTGGGCACCTAATAGATGGGCACAGAGGAATGTGCCTGGTGAAGGTTAATGTGAGCTGTCGTCTCGTTTGGTGCAGTTCTCTTGGTTGGAGAAACAAAAATTGGTCACCTACCTCAGTGAATTTGTTTCTGTTCTGTAATACTGTCAGTGCTCCGCACAGGTAGCTCTGCGTATGGCCGACAGGAGGCAGAAGACGAAATCTTCATGCGCATGTGTGGAGCTGCCCGTCCTCTGTCCATGACCAAGCCGAGGATCGTCTCCACCTTCCTGCAAATTCTTATTCATACTCATTAGTGCAAAAGGCCCCCACTCAGGGGATCTTAAGTGATATGAACTTAATCTACTTCCTAAATAACCTAAGATTTGAATAAACTAAGTAACTGAAGAACTAAGTGGGCATCCCTACATGCTCACCCCATCTTGATTAGTGCTGTTTGACAGGGAGGGCCGGAGCACTGACAGTACGACAGAACAGAAACAAATTAACCGAGGTAGGTGACCAATTTTTATTTCTCCTTCTGTCTCCTGTCAGTGCTCTGCACGGGATGTACCCAAGCCCAAGATTATGGGTGGGAGCAAACAGCCCTGGGAACCTCCAGAACTGTCTGCAAGACCCTCCTGCCAAATGCCGCATCAGCGGACTTAAACAAGTCTAACTTATAATGCTTAACGAACGTATGCAAGGAGGACCAAGTCGCTTCCCTACAAATTTTGTCATAGGAGGCCCTAGTCTTAAAGGCATAAGACGTGGCCGTGCTTCTGACGGAGTGCGCCCAGATCTGTAAAGGGGGAACCCTATTCTTTGCCTTGTAAGCCTCAACTATGCATTGCTTAACCCATTTTGAGATTAAAGCTTTTGAAGCCTTCTTGCCCCCGTAGCTAGGTCTGATATTGATGAATAAGGCCGAGGTCGACCTCAAGCCCATTCTTCTGAGATCAATCTTCAGAGCCCTCTTAACATCCAGGGTGTTCCATACTTTTTCTTTAGGATGCGAAGGTCTGGGGCAGAAGGACGGCAGGACTAGCTCCTGAGACCTATGAAAGGTCGAATTCACCTTGGGAATGAAGGCCTCGTCAACTCTAAGAGTAACTGACTGATCCCCAAAGGAACAGTAATTGTCCTTCATCGATAAGGCCCCCAGCTCAGAAACCCTGCGGGCCAAAGTTACCGCCACTAAGAATATTACCTTAAGAGTCAGCATGTACAAGGATACATGCCACAGTGGCTCAAATGGAGCCCTAGTAAGGGCATCTAGGACCAGACTGAGGCTCCACGATGGACACCTGTGGATCACTTGAGGGAAGATGTTATGAGCCGCTCGCAGGAACTGCTTAATATGTCTGAGGGAAAATACGTTTATGGGAAATAGATTGTAAGACCGACACAATGGTTGCTGCCTGGCGAGCCAGTGTGTTTGGTCTTAGTCCCTTCCTGGGGGAATTGTAGGATTATGCACACCCCTGCCTGAGACTGATCTATCTTTTTATCCACAGCCCACCTGACAAATGTTTTCCAGGTGGCGCTGTAGGCTTTCCTGGTGGCTAGGCGCCTAGCCTGTTGTAAAGTGGACAGGACCTCCTCTGAGTAACCCTGTGCTCTTAAGGCTGCGCATTCAAGAGCCACACTGTCAGATTTGAAATGGGGATATTGTTGCATATAAGGGGCCCCTGGGTTAATAGGTCCGGCCTTAAGGGCAGGTGCATCGGCTGGTTCTGACTCAGCTCTACTAAGTCGGAAAACCAGGGCCTCCTTGGCCACCAAGATCACTTGAGCCCTTTCCTTGATAATCTTGGCTATCGTCCTGGCTATCAGAGGAAACGGTGGAAAGGCATAAAGTAGACCTCCTGGCCAATCTTGGTTGAGGGCATCCACCGCTTCTGCTGCTCTGTCTGAGGATCTTGCCATATATTTGTGCACCTGTCTGTTGCTCCTGCTCGTGAACAGGTCTATTACTGTTTGGCCAAAATGCTTTACCAGGGATCTGAATACTTCCGGGTGTAACTGCCACTCATGGGGATCGAATGTCTGAAGTCTCAACCAGTCCGCCTGAATATTCTCTGTCCCCTTGATATGTAGTGCCTTTAAGGACTGTAGATTGTGTTGTGCCCACGTAAAGAGTCTCACCGCCTCACGCTGGAGTGCAAGAGCCTTGGATTCCCCTTGGTGGTTGATATATGCCTTTGCGGATATGTTGTCCGTGTAGTTTAGTACATGTGCAAACCCCATAAGATGGGCCAGCTGTTTCAGGGCCAAGCGAACTGCTCTGAGTTCCAATACATTGATGTTCTGTGTGCGATCCAATTGGGAACATAGGCCTTGTACCAATGTGGTTCCCATCTGGGCTCCCCATCTTGTCAGGCTGGCATCCATTGTTATGACTACGCTATCTGGTTTGGAGAGAGGAACCCCCACTTCGAAGTTTTCTGGACCTAACCACCAGGACATTGATCTCCTGAATCCCCCGGGAATTATCACCCAGGGATTGAGCCCTCTGGTGAGCTCTACTTGCATAGGTCTCAGCAGCTGTTGCAAGGGGCGAAGATGAAAACGTGCCCATTGCACCTGTTTGGTGCAGGAAACCAACGGTCCTAGTATCTGTGCTAGATACTTTAATCTTGCCCGGGACTTGTGCTTGAGCCCTAGCAGCATTGTCCTGATGCGTTGCTGTCTGGCTGGTGGAATGTACGCGCTGCCTGAGGAAGTATCGATCAGTACCCCCAGGTGTTCTAGTCTGTGAGAGGGCACTAGATGACTCTTCTCCCTGTTGATCAGAAATCCGTGTCCCTCGAGATACCTCATTGCTCTGTCCAGGTCTCCCAGGATCCTTTCCCGTGAGTTCGCCCTTAGGAGGAGGTCGTCGAGGTATGGATAAATGTGCACCCCTTCCTTCCTGAGGTTCGCCACCAAGGGAATCAGGATCTTGGTGGAAGGTCCTTGGGGCTGATGAAAGACCGAACGGAAGGGCCCGGAATTGCAAGTGGTCCTCCTGAAAACAGAAGCGGAGCCAACATCGGTGTGGTTCCCATATTGGAACATGGAGGTATGCATCCTTGAGGTCTAAGGGTGCTAGCCAGTCCTTGCTCCTGATGGCTTGGCAAACGGAGAACACCGTCTCCATCTTGAAGCGCTGGTATCATACCACCTTGTTCAATCTCTTTAAATCTAACACCGCTCTCCAGTCTCCGGACTTTTTGGGTACCAGGAATAGATCGAATACATGCCCAGACCCCGTTGCTCCAACAGAACTGGCTCTATGGCTCTGATCCTCTCAAGTTTCTGAATTTCCCCCAGCATCACTAAGTGCTTGTGTTGGTTTGATGATTTCGGAGAGGTAGTGAAGAGCTGGCCGGGGGTGCTGCTTAGTTCTATACGATAACTGTGTCTGACACAGTCCAGGACCCAAGCATTGGAGACTGACTCTTCCCAACCTGCTGAGAAAAACTGAAGCCTGCTTCCCACTTCCAGATGCTCTCGATAGTCATGCCTCTGTCTTTCTCTGGGGTTGACCAAAGGCCTTTGGACGCTGTTTGTCGTGTCTCAACCCTTGGCCTCTACCTCTCCTCCGGGGGTTGAATCTATTAGGCTGATCAAACCTATACTGTCCCTGTCTTCTGAAAATTCCATACCCAGAGCTAAAACCTCCCCTGGGTCTAGATGGAGGGGCACGAAAAAAATTCTTTTTTACCCCCATCTACTGTAGAGTTTTCTGCTTTGTCTTGTCGTTTGCATCTGCCAAAACCGTGTCCATACAGACTCCAAATAATTTAAACCCTTTATAGGGAGCTGCCGCGAGCAGATTCTTGGCGGTAGTGTCCCCCTGCCAGGACCTGAGCCATAACTTGCGTCTTACTGAGACTGAGGAAGCCACCGCTCTGGTGGACCATATAGCATAGAGTCCATAGTGGAGTCTGCCAAGAAGGCCGTAGCCAAGTTAATCCAGGCTGAGAGCACCTGCG
This sequence comes from Sphenodon punctatus, assembly GCA_003113815.1. NCBI lineage: Eukaryota > Metazoa > Chordata > Lepidosauria > Sphenodontia > Sphenodontidae > Sphenodon > Sphenodon punctatus. Next base: position 1,785,697 of record QEPC01005198.1, read on the forward strand.
CCCTATTGTCAGATATAGAGGAACTCTGGGCCTCTTGAGTCCATGCTAGTAAAGCCCTTGCCACATAAGAAGAAACTACACTGACTCTCATCAAGGAAGCTGAATAATCCAAACCCTTACGTAGGGAAGACTCTATCCCCCTATCTGAGGGGTCTTTGGGGAAACAGCCCCCTTCTGTGGGGAAGACTGTCTGTTTTGCTAAGGAAACCGCTGCTGCATCCACCTTAGGGTTTTTAAGCAGACGTTCCTTCTTTTGGGACAGCAAATACAGGGCAGCCTGGGTTTTATTCATTCTCTGATTTTTCTCTGCTGCTTCCTTTCCCCCAAAACCAGCTTTTCAAATGCTTTATCTAAGGGCACCCCCATTTCCTTCCCATGAAACAAGGGAATGTAATCCCACTCCTCCTCCTGGGAGTCAGAGGAGGCCTCCTTCAAAGGCTTCTCCACCAGTTTAAGTGTCTTAGTGACCTGGGTCATGAATTCGCCCCTGCAAGCCAGGGGAAATTGCCTCTCTCTGTCCCTGGGATCCCGTAGGTCCTGGGAACCAGTGTCCTCCAGGTCTTCCCACTCTTTATCCGACTCGAACTCTGAATCTGAGGCCAGATTTGCTTGGGTCTGCTTTCTAGGCCTCTTTGGCTGTGACTCCCCCTCTGCTCTCCTTAGCCGAGTGGTGAGGGGATCTAAGGGGCCTAGCCATGTAGCCCCCTAGTGACCGCTTGGGCCTCCTGGCTGTTTTGTGAGGGGCTTTTCCCGCCGTTGGTTTCGTGGGGGGGGGAGGGTGATTCCTGTCTCCGCCACACTGGCTCCCCGGTTCCCGGGCACTTTGTGTGGCAACCTCTGGCAGGGCGGCTTGGAGCCCTTCCCCTGCTTGTGCTGCTGCCCCAAGCTGCTGTTGGGTGTGCCGAAACGTCCTCTTCTTCCCTGTTTTTTTTTTCCGGAGAAAAGCTGAAAGCCTCCTGCCGGCTGAAGATAAGACTGAGGACGGGCAGCTCCACGCATGTGCACGAAGATTTCTTTTTCTGCCTCCTGTTGGCCATACGCAGAGCTACCCGTGCAGAGCACTTACAGGAGACAGAAGGAGAAATAGCTTCTGGCAATGAGTAGTCCCAGCCATGGGCCTCCGCCCCATGTACTCTGCCTGAGCATAGTTCTTAATGTCCATGGTCCCCCTTCTGGCGAATTGGATTTTCCTCTCATTCTCCACGTTGTTCTCTCTGGAGGTTGGATGTTGTCCATGCCCCATCCTCCACGCCTGGGTGAACTTGGTCCCTTAGCCCATTAGGCCCTCCCCACCTGGAATCCTATCCCCTCTAGGCTAGCTGCTTGTTACTATTAATTTGTGCTTTGAAACCGACTCTACTTTCAGCCTACGGGCTGCCCTGCCAGGTTTACACCCTAGCTCTCCCTATGGCTAGGCCACCAGCTTCCACTCTAGCTGTGGATTCTGGCCTACTCTAATTTCAGCTGGGCACTGGCCCTAGGTCTCAATGACTTGGGCAATCCCCTGGGTTTACAGCATACTCTTATTTTGGTTGAAGGACCCACTGCCCCTGCTGGGTTTACGCCTAGCTTTCTTTGACTAGTCCACCAGGCCTCTCCTACTCTGCTGCCTCAGGTATGTGGCCTAGACCTCCTGCTAGTATATTGGCCCTCCCTGCTTATCTTGGCTGCCCACTAGCATGAGAGAGGCCACCAGCAGTTTCTCCCTTGACCAGCCTCTAACTCTGACACAACATGGTGCCCCACCATCAGTTAGGGGCTTCCTAGGTGGCTTGCATCCTTTCTTTAGCAGCCTCTGGGTTTCTACGGCTTTCTGGCCTAAGGCCTTGCCCATCAAGGCAGGCAGGGGCAGGGTTACTACCTCTCCAGCAGGCTGGCTCCAGCAGTAGTTTCTCACCCCGCTCTCTCCAAGCTGACACTAAGCATGGCTGGACTTGCTATCTTTATAAAGCCCCAGCCAAGTAATGTAACCAGCCTCCTGGTCACATGAGACTTGCTCTCTGGGCTCCGGGTTAACCCTTTCCACCCCAGGTCAGGTGAGCAAGTGAGCTCATGCTGTGGGCCTGCTTCTGCAACCACTTAGACAGCATTTCACCATAGGATGTAAAATGCAAGAAAATGCATCTTAACAAGTCAGGTTTTTTTAGTTGAATTTTCAGTGTTCAAAAAATCAATATTAATGGATCAAAATATCATCCAGTATTTTAGATAACTTGAGGCTAACAGGACATCTCTGAAAGTATAGGAATGCTGGAAGGCTTTATGAGGCCACACTGTGGAAAGAAAGTGGCTTCTTCGTGAAAGAGATGAATTACATTTTAGAAAGCTAATTTGGGCTCAACAAATTGTAAATCAAATATTAAATAGAGCACTTGGAAACAGTCAGGAAATAAATATAATTCATGGTTTGAAGGGTTTTGTGGTTTGAAATATGGGTTATATTATATCTCTCTTCTTTTGGGCCAGTCGCAGTTCTTGAAAATAAAAGGCTGACCATTCTTCTGAGTGTGAAATATTAATAGTGTGAAAATAGGTACTACTAAAACTATTTTGCCAGTTTTTATGAAGGAGTGTAATTTGAACTGCGGTCTCCATGCCTTTATAATTGCAATTCTAAGTGGATAGCAAATTGTATGATCTTGATAACACAGCTATTTTATATGCAAAGTGTTTCATGCATAAAATGAATATATTACATTTCACAATTGTACAAAATTGCTTGAATTGCTGCAAATCAAGGACATTTTAGAAATGGAATGATTCAGAAACATTCACAGACAGGTCTGGGTAGCTTTTCTGTTCATATCAGAATAAAGGGTTGGTTTTTAAAAAAACAAACAAAAAAAAACATGCAGAGAATCGCTCTTTTTTTAACTGAGTAAAAAAGTCTGTTATCCTAACTGTTATCCTACCCCCTTCTTTCTCTTCTTTTTACTAGAGAGGAATGAAAAGTAAGATTAAGCTACTGGAAAAAAACCATCTATCAATTGTAATCTAGACTGCAATAAAGTGTCATAATAATGTAAACTTACTATTGTTCTAGTTGAAATTAGATGTTTAATCATACTAGGCGGCCTTCAATTTTTTTTTGCTATGGTGGTTATTGAACAAACAGAGTCACAATGGCAATACAACAGTGTAACCTCACTTGCTTACAAGCATTTTCACTCCAACTCTTACCTTACCTCTGTAGCATAGAGGGCTCCCAAGGCAGTGAAATTATTGATTTTCCCCATTTCCCCTGAATTTCAGTGCTCTACATTGCTAGATTTGAAGAATAATTTAACTTTGTTTTAAAAGGCACATGACCCAGTTCATCCACATCACTGATGAAAGTGGCTGCAACTTGAATTGAAGTTGATGGGAGTTTCATTTGCTTACATCAAGGCTGTATTTAGTCTGAGAAGGAAGATGCATGTTCGGGGTAATAATGATAATACTTAGCTTTTTATGTGATGGTTTTTCTTCCATAGGTTTCAAAGTGTTTTGCCAAGAAGGTAAGTTTCCTCATCTCCATTTTACAAATAAGCAAATAGCTTCTCTTCAATTCTTGAAAATCATCAGTCCAGTATTTTATTGACTGTTACACATCCTTCTATGATAATGGGATATAAATGATTTAAACTTATTTTATTTACAACTTAGGGCTTGTCTACATGTAAACCAGAATAAAGATGACAACTGGTTGTAATTCAGGTCTTCATTTCTGTGTGTGTGTAAATCCTTAATCCAAAAGCCAAGCACGCACACCTGAGACTTCGCAGCTGCTTGCATGTTTGTTTGCTTCTCCTTTGTCTTCCCTTTGTCCCCTCTCCTTGTCTCCCCCCCCACCCCTTGTCTTTTTAGATTGTAAGCCGTAGGCAGGGACCGCGTCTTTATCTTTGTTCTGTAAAGCACCAGGTACACGACTGGTGCTATACAAATGTTTATCATAATAATAATCATAATAAAATAAGTGTTCACACAAATTTTTACCAAAATACCTAAAAATCTGAATTCCAACAACTGCTATTTTGGCTTCAATTTAACAAACCTGTAATAATAGGGTTTCAGTTAATCATAAATGACTGTTCAGTGCCTGGCACATTGCTGGTGCTTTCTAAATAATAATCATTGTTGCAATTACACCTTTAGCTATTTTGGAATAAGATTGTTTGTGGATGCTCTTAAATTGGATTAAAAGTGTCTGCGCACATGGACTTGAACTGAAATAATTGGTGGTTTGAAATACAATGAACTGTTGTTTATGTTCCAGTTCATATGTGTTGCAATCTTCCATACAGAGTCCTTATCTGCCAGTCCGAGCCCTTTTAAGTGTATTCTTGACTCGGAAGCTTCAGCTAGCTAGGACTAACGAGACTGGCCAAGCTGCTACAGAAAGGCCCACATTTTTTGTGGTCCTGGGAGATAGAAGCAGTGCTCCAGATGATCAAACAATGGGTGCCACCACGCGAGCTGTGAGGGCTCGTTCCCTGCACTCCTAGTGGCAGGCAATTACTGCCATCACACTTTAGGGTCAGTGTGGGAAGCAGGATAGATGGTCACACACACCCCCACGGGTCAGCCTGGCGGGCGGGCGGGCTACTGTTGCCTGTCACCCCCCTCATGCCCCGTGGTGGGCCACAGCACTTCCCACATGAGCGGGCGCTTGGCCCTGTCCCACTCCCCTCCCCTGGTCCACCCACTATCCTTCCCCCGGCCAACCACATGGGACTGGAGCTAGCATCTGTCATTCAAAGCCCCACAGTGTACCTCGTGGTGGGGCAGACAGGCTGTCGCATCTTGGGCAGCCCTACCCAACTTTGGGTAAGGCTGCTATGTGTTGCGTCCTCGGCCTTTTTGCGAGAACGCAGTGTGTAGCAGCCAGCTGCCGTATGTCAGGGGGAACATCTGGTGGATGTCAGGCATACGATGCACTGCATCATGTGAAGTTAGGCTGCCTAGGGTGTGGTAAGACTGGCCAAAGCATGGGCAGTGCATCAAGTGGCTGCACCCTATGTTTCCTCCACTCTAAGGTATTAATCCATCCAGACCAGTCCTTTTTTTCTTGGAGATGGATGCTGTTAGCAATGTTGCCATAGGTGCAGTTCCTGTATCAGTATCACAGCAAAGTAGAATAGGCTTCTACTTCCTTCTCTAGAAAATTAACTTCTTTAGAAATTAATTCTGCCATTTTTGGACAAGGAATTGTTAGCCATTAAAGATGTTTTGAAAGAGTGGTGTCGCTACTTAGAGGGAGCACGACATCCAATTCAAAGATTCACAGATCATAAGAATCTTGATTTTGGGCTGCAAGAACCTTAACTTCCAGAGTGTGGTTGCCGTGTTTGTTCCAAGTGACGGACAAAGTGGTTCAAATGATATCTTTTATTGGAGCAACTGTTACTGTTGGTGGAAATAAACAAGCTTTTGGGCCACACAGGGCCCTTCCTCAGAACATTAACTCAAAGACCTATTTGCTGGTCCCTTTCCCCCCACTATTGAACCTCGGCATTTCTTACAAACCCGGCCATGCAAATCAAATAGCAGATGCCTAATCTCATAGTTTAAGCTCCAGCAGTACGATCCTCGTTTCCCCTGCACCTATTTCCCCCCAGCATGTATTTGTGGGAGTATTACTTCCATCTGATATTGTCCCAGTAGTTAAAAGGGAAATGAACCTGGATCCTCTGATACATAATGAGCAAAGGAAGAAGAGATTGAAACAACATGCAGACAGTTATTTTTATTTTGGGAACCGGCTGTACATTCCCCATGGGAAATTTAGAACATATATCCTGCAAGTTTGTCTTGATACAATGTTAAGTGGACATCCCAGTATAAGAACAATGCTTCATTTAATATCTAGATGGTATTGGTGGCCAAACATTTTTTTTTGTTTTTAAAAAGATGTTACTGTTTTTGTACAATCTTGTACCATAAGTGCCAGATCAAAACACTCCCATCACAAACCTTTTGGACTTTTGCAACACTTAGAGACCACTTCTCAGTCTTGAATTGATATAACAATGGACTTCACTTCAGATTTATTTCAGATTTACCCAAGTCTGATAGCTATACCATGATCTGTATCGTAGTAGACACCTTAACAAAGATGGTCCATTTTATACCCTTGCCATCCCTGCCATCAACGTTGCAAACTGCTCAACTATTATTGCACTATTGCATCATAAACTCAGTGGCTTTCCCTTCAGCATTGTTTTTGATAGAGGACCACAATTTGTGTCCTGGAGTTGAAAGGAATTCCCCCGGCTGCTTGGCATTTAATCCTGACTCTCCAGCACATCATCCACAGATGGATGGCCAATCTGAAAGATTAAACCAACTCCTGGAGCAATCCTCGGATTTTTTTATACTTTCAGGATAATTGGGCTCACCTTCTCTGTACTGCTGAATTTTCTTTCAACAAGGCCTTTCATGTTTCTGTTTCCACTATCCCTTTCTTTTCCAATTATGGTTTTTATCCTTGTTTACATCCACAGACAGATCAACCTTCCTTGGTACCTGCGTCCCAGAATTTTGCCCACTACCTCCAGACAATTAATGGACGTGTGCAGAAAATCCTCAAAGCAAACGCATGGTTAAAAGAACAAGCAGATAAACATTGCTTACAATTGCCAGAATATAAACCTAGTTACAAGGTGTGGCTTTCCATTCACTACTTGACAATGTCACAGCCTTGTAAGAAATATCACCCCTTTTTGTTGGACTATTCCTGATTAAAAGGATCCTCAACGTGTCAGTTTAGTTGAACCTACCCGCAACACTTAAAATCCATCCTGTAATTCACCTATAAAGCTCTTCACAACCTTGCTCCCCCCTACCTCTCTGCACTTATCGCCCTCCATACTCCAGCCCGTGCACTTCGCTCCTCCNCCGGTAACTAGAGGGGTCAGATGGGTCCAGGATGGGGGAGACGGTGGCATGCTTGAAGCCAGAGGGGAAGGAGCCTGTGGAAAGGGAGAGATTATGCCATAATCCATAAATTATATATAATACAGTGTAAAGATACAGTTATAGGTTATGGCATAATCTATAGGTTATATGAAGAATAAATGGTATGATACAAGGGTACAACCACCACCTCTCAGCTGGGGGCCGGCAAGAAGGAGAACACAGGGAGGGGTGCCAGAGGTTGCTTCCGTGGAGGGCTGCGAGGTGCGGCTGCTGCAGGGGCAGGGCTAGTTTGGGCATAGGGAGGGATTGGTGGGGGGTGTCTCCTGCAACCTTGTAGTGCAATGCCAGTCCTGGCACAAAGCTCTGTAGCTCTCCACCCAGACTGCTTCCAGTGCTAGTGATCTCCCTCTTTGGACTGCCAAAGTGGGTCTGGGGAGAATGATCGCTGGTATTCCTGCCTCTCAGCTGGCCAGGCACGCTCGCCCAACTCTACGGTGTTGGTGGACCTGGATGCCAGCGAGGCTGCAGGTGAATCTAATTGATGAGACGTGGCCATATGGGTTCCCATTAGCTCTGATTGGTCTGCATGGTGGCCTGCACAATATCCCTGGTCTCTGCCGTGAGTGGCAGCTCAGTGATGATCACTTGGATGCCACATGGTGGGCACCTAATAGATGGGCACAGAGGAATGTGCCTGGTGAAGGTTAATGTGAGCTGTCGTCTCGTTTGGTGCAGTTCTCTTGGTTGGAGAAACAAAAATTGGTCACCTACCTCAGTGAATTTGTTTCTGTTCTGTAATACTGTCAGTGCTCCGCACAGGTAGCTCTGCGTATGGCCGACAGGAGGCAGAAGACGTTGCAAACTGCTCAACTATTATTGCACTATTGCATCATAAACTCAGTGGCTTTCCCTTCAGCATTGTTTTTGATAGAGGACCACAATTTGTGTCCTGGAGTTGAAAGGAATTCCCCCGGCTGCTTGGCATTTAATCCTGACTCTCCTCAGCACATCATCCACAGATGGATGGCCAATCTGAAAGATTAAACCAACTCCTGGAGCAATCCTCGGATTTTTTTATACTTTCAGGATAATTGGGCTCACCTTCTCTGTCCTGCTGAATTTTCTTTCAACAAGGCCTTTCATGTTTCTGTTTCCACTATCCCTTTCTTTGCCAATTATGGTTTTTATCCTTGTTTACATCCACAGACAGATCAACCTTCCTTGGTACCTGCGTCCCAGAATTTTGCCCACTACCTCCAGACAATTAATGGACGTGTGCAGAAAATCCTCAAAGCAAACGCATGGTTAAAAGAACAAGCAGATAAACATTGCTTACAATTGCCAGAATATAAACCTAGTTACAAGGTGTGGCTTTCCATTCACTACTTGACAGTGTCACAGCCTTGTAAGAAATATCACCCCTTTTTGTTGGACTATTCCTGATTAAAAGGATCCTCAACGTGTCAGTTTAGTTGAACCTACCCGCAACACTTAAAATCCATCCTGTAATTCACCTATAAAGCTCTTCACAACCTTGCTCCCCCCTACCTCTCTGCACTTATCGCCCTCCATACTCCAGCCCGTGCACTTCGCTCCTCCTCTGTCCCCTCTCTCGCCCTTCCACGCCTTCCCTGCTCCCCTAAGCGCCTTCGTCCCTTCTCACTTGCTGCCCCCCATGCCTGGAACTCCCTCCCTGTCCACATCCGCCTTGCCCCCTCCCTTCATACCTTCAAATCTCTCCTTAAAACTCACCTCTTTCGCTCTGCTCTGTCTGACTCTTT
>QEPC01005198.1:1794496-1807466 GCA_003113815.1 Sphenodon punctatus
TCCCCCAGCTCCTGTCTCTCAGATTGTAAGCCCTAGGGGCAGGGACCGTGTCTATTTTATTACTTTGTAAAGTGCCAGGTACACTGCTGGCGCTATATAAATGTTTGTTAATAATAATAATAATTCCACAAAATAAGTAGCGCCGCACTAGGTTAGACCAATGGTCCATCGAGCCCAGCACCTGTCTCTGACAGTGGCCAATCTCGGATGCTTGGAAGGAGTACCCAAAAGGTCACACTGGGGCGATCATTCCCTCTTCACTCCTAGCTCCCAACAGTTAGAGGTTACATTCCCCAAATCTACTTGGTTAATAGCTGCTAATGGACCTATCCTCCAGAAACTTGTCCAATCCTTTTTTAAACCCAGATATACTACTTGCCTTTACCACAGCTTCTGGCAACAAATTCCAAAACTTAGTTGTGCATCAAGTGAAAAAAATACTTGTTTTAAATCTTGCTACCTGCTGTACTATAGTTCTAGTACTACTTGAGAGGATAAATAACCATTCCCTATTAACTTGTTCCACACCACTCATGATTTTATAAACTTCTATTATATCACCTCTGATGTCTCTTTGCCAAGCTGCAGAGCCCCAGTCTATCCAGCCTCTCTTCACAGGGGACCTGCTCATTCCATATCCCTTATCATTTTTGTTGCCCTTCTCTGTACTTTTTCTATTTCTACTATATTTTTCTTGTTAGCTGCTCTTAACCCTTTTTATTTTTTAGCACCAGCTAAAAACGGGTTCCGTTCTGGTTAAGGTGGAACCCGTCCTGTCAGTATAGGCTTCCCCTTTCCCAAAAGGTCCCCCCCAGCCTGCACCATCTTCTCATCCACGCTTGAGACTCTGGAGCTCTGCCTGCTTCTGGGGTCCTGTGCGTTTCTCTGCCTGCCTCTGGGGTCCTGGGAGCATTTCTGAGAATGCTACCCTGGAGGTTCTAGACTTCAGTCTCCCACCTAGAAGCCTAAGTTTATTATTTATTATTTTCATTTGCTACCCTGCCCTTCTTGCCTAACGGCGACTCAGGGCAGTTTCCAACGTATATATAAAACAATAAAATATTAAAATACAATAATAGAAATAATACAAAAAGATGTAATAAACCAGTATAAAACCAATTGTGTGCAAAAAAATATATATCTCCCGGCCCAACCCACTTAACCCATCCCACCCCCTGCCCAACTCCTGACAGAAGAGCCAGGTTTTACATTGTCGCCGGAAGGCGAGTAGGTTTGGGCTGAGACAGATCTCTGCTGGGAGGGAGTTCCACAGTGACTGAGCGACTGACGAGAACGCCCGCCTGTCCGTACGGACCTGCCTATAGTATGGGACTTCTAGAAGGGTGCTCCTGGATGACCGCAGGGGCCGTCCAGGAAGTGTGATGATCCTTCACGTAAGCAGGACCCAGGCCATGTAGGGCTTTGTAAGTCAAAACTAGCACCTTGAATCGGGCCCGGAAGACACTAGACAGCAAGTGTGATGCCTGGAGCACGGGTTTTATGTGCTCCCTGTGGCCCATCCCCATAAGCAGGCGAGCTGTTGCATTTTGCACTAGCTGCCTGCAGCTTCCGGACCATCACCAAGGGCATCCCCACGTAGAGCGCATTATAATAGTCTAGCCTCAAGGTGACGAATGCATAGGTGACAGTGGCAAGATCAGAGTCTGAGACAAATGGGTGGAGCGTCTTTACCAGATGCAGTTGGCAGAAGGTACCCTTGGCCACAGCCGACATCTGCAAATCCAGGTGCAGCTGCGAATCCAGGAGCAGCCCCGCATCCAGGAGCAGCCTCAGGCTCTGCACAGATGGAATCAATGAAGGATGGAGCCCACCCACCCACCCCAATACAGGGAGTGTCCTCCCCAAGATCCCTGATGCTGCCCACTAGCATCACCTCTGTCTTGTCAGGATTGAGCTTTAATTGACTAGACCTCATCCAGTTGCCCACAGCAGCCAGGCACCAGGACAGCAATGAGACCGCAGGGCTTGGGTCGGCTGAAAATAATAAGTGCAGCTGGGAATCGTCAGCATATTAATGACAGCAGACTCCCCAGTTGTGCACGACATCCCCCAATGGTTTCATATACACACTGACTAAGAGAGGGGATGGAATGAAACCCTGCGGGACCCCACATGGGAGACCACATGGGGACGATGTACAGTCCCCTAGTATCACCCACTGTGATCTATCCACCAGGTATGAAAGGAACCACCTCAAGATGGTACCGTCCACCCTGGCCAGGTGCCATAGGCAAGTCACCAGCATCTCATGATTCACAGTATCAAAAGCCGTGGATAGATCTGGTAGGACCAATAGTGTCATACGACCCTGGTCCATCTCTACGAGGCGGTTGTTGACCAAAGCCACAAGCTCAGTGTCCATGCCATAGACCAGACAAAAGCCAGACTGCATGGAATCAAGGAAACTGGTGTGGTCCAGATGTGTCTGCAACTGCTGGGCCACTACCCGTTCTATAATGTTCCCTAAAAAGGGAAGGTTAGAGACAGGTTGGTAGTTCGCTGGGGCACCAATGTCAAGCAATTGTTTCTTGAGGAGCAGCCAGACCACCGCCTTCTTGAGGCAGTTTGGCACCCTCCCTTCCCAAAGGAAGGCGTTGATAATCCCTGTCAACATTGGCCCCAAGGTCTCCTTGGTGGCTTTCACCAACCAGGATGGGCAAGGATCTAATTAATAAGTTGTGGCTCAAACAGATTCCAGCACTTTCACCGCCTTGGTGGCCAACACCAATTGAAAGTCCTCCCATTAACACAGACTAGACAGGGCATTCCTAACCTCTGGCTCTGCTACTGCTTCCAAAATGGGAGAGCCGATGTCATTCTCAATGTGAGCGATTTTATCTGCAAAGTACGTTAAAAACATGTCAAAGCAGGCCTTGGATGAATCCAGTTCCAGGCGGAGACAGACTGGACTGACCCAGACCCCTCACCACCCGGAACAGCTCTGCTGGATGGGACTGAGCGGATGCTATAAGAGCAGCAAAGAACTGCTTATTCGCTGTTTGAACAGCCATGACAAAATGCTCTATGCCGCAACCGATCATCTTGGGCACAAGTACGGTGCTACTATCGCTCTAGCCACCTCCCCTCACGCTTCAACCGCCCCAAATCCTCCAGAACTTCCCTCCTACATCTTCCTATGTCATTGGACCCACATGTACTGTTGAAGGGGAAATACTGATCTGTTATGGAAATGACACAGCTAAACATGCAGGATGGCACATATATGGTGATGTTTATATGTCCCAGTATATTTATATATTGGTGTAGATTAGTAATGATAGCATACTCACACGTAAATAGGTAATGATAGTAAACACAGTATATATTAGAGTTTTAGAGTACTTTGAAAGTCAGGCTAAGAAGTTGACATGAGCAGAGAATCTTGAGATGGTTGGGAATAAAGAACAAATGAGCTACAGGGAAATCTTATCAGGACATCAGGCAGACTCGGAGGAGGATTGAGACCCCAGCTGGTGTGTATCACTTGGCATGACAAGGAAGGGGAAGAGATCAAGGGAACAGTTATGGATGGGTGATTCTCTGGGACTCTGAGGCACCGTTAGAAGGACACACAGACTTTAGGAGACAGCCATAAAACATCGATTAACATATGAATGAACCATTGGGCTGAAAATGCATATACAACAGGGGTCTCAATGGGATTGGAGCGTGTCATGATAGAGGGGTGTCACTCTGGGTGGGAATCTTATAATATTGTAATTAACTTGGAAAGGTATAAAAGGTAATTAACTTGGAAAGGTATATGTTTTAGAGTTTATTGTATTATACGTAGATGTTGTTGTTGTTGTTTTGATCATGGCGGAAGCTAGCGTCTAATAAAAGGATTGATTGATTGATTGATTGATATAAAAGATATGGACCAATGTAACTGCCTTTGTCAGCTGAAAGGGCACCAAGGCTGGTGGTGTGTACTCAGCTCACCAGCGTCCCATAGAGGGACGAATAAACTCTACACTGCTAACTGCCGGTTTGTCTCTGTGCTACCTGCGTACGTGACAACTACTACCTAAAGGGAACCTGACTTGACATGTACCACAACCAGCTCCTCCTCAGCCCTCTCTAAAATTCTGACTAGGCGGTGCGTGATGTCTGCAACCTTTACATCAGGCAGGCAATTTACCATGCGGTCCTCATGGTCACCAGCAGCCCTACTATGGTCCTATGGTCCCATGGTCCTATGTTGAGGCTGTGAGGACAGCAAAGGAGGAGTTATTTGCTGCCCTCATAGCGTCTGCAAAGTCATGCCCGGTGGAGCTGTTTTGGGTGGTGCGGGAGCTGGTCACTCTGGCCTCCCTCCGCCTGGACAGGGGCTTGTCCCAGGCCTGCTGTGAGGAGTTCGTCACCTACTTTGCAGACAAGATCGCTCGGATTCAGAGTGACTTTGACACTGGGTTGGGGGCAGTACGTGGAGGGCGTGAGGTTAGAGGCCCTGTCTGGTCCAACTTTGTGGCGGGAGTTTCAGGAAGTGAAGCCAGCCAATGTGGCAGGGGAGGTTGTCACCCAGCCTCAAGGAGGCTGTGATGCACCCCCTGCTGAAGAAACCATCATTAGATGTGGATGCACTCGCCAGCTACCAACCTTTGTCTAACCTTCCCTTTTTAGGGAAGGTTATTGAGCGGGCAGTGGCGATCCAGCTCCAGGCGCATCTGGACAGCATCTGTTTCCTAGACCGTTTTTCAATCCAGGTTCCATCCCGGCTATGGCACTGAGACAGTGTTGGTGGCCTTGGTCGATGATCTCCGCCGGGAGGTGGATGCAGGATGTTCTACATTTCTTATCCTGCTAGATCACGCGGCCGGTTTTTATACCGTGGACCGTGGACTGCTGTTGAGACGACTGCGAGACCTGGGGGGTCTGGATGGGACTGTTCTTTAATGGTTCCACTCATTCCTCTTGGGGAGAAGTCAGCGGGTGGTGTTGGGAGCTGAAACAACTTGTCTTGCGGCGTTCCGCAGGGTTCTATACTGTCCCCTTTTTTATTTAACATATATATGCGGTCCTTGGGAGAGATCGTGAGAGGGTTCAGGGTGCGATGTCACCAATACGCTGATGATACTCAGCTGTACCTCTCATTTCAGCTGACCCCGACCCTGCTGTCTCATTACTATCCCAGTGTTTGGAGGCTGTGGAGGAGTGGATGTGGCAGAGCATACTGAAGCTCAACCCTGATAAGATGGAGGTGATGGTGGTGGGGAGGGCGAGAGAGGTGTTGGCCCCCCGATTGGCGGGCTTCGCCCTCCGATAGTTCAGCAGGTTCGGAGTCTGGGGATGGTGTTGGACTCAGATCTCCGCCTGGATCGACAGGTGGAGGTGGTGGCGAAGGCCGCCTTCCGCCAGTTGTATCTAGTGCGGAGGCTGCGTCCATACGTCTCTCGGCCGGACCTGGCCTCCCTCATCCATGCCTTCGTCACTACGGAGGCTGCAGCTAGTGCAGAATGCGGTGGCCTGGCTCCTGATGGGGACGGGTCGTTGGGAGCATATAACACCTGTGCTCCGGACTCTGCACTGGCTGCCAGTAGCGTGCCGAGCCAGGTTCAAGGTATTGGTATTGATCTATAAAGCCCTTCGTGGGCTCGGCCCCTTGTACCTTAGGGACCGCCTTGCCCTCTGCACCCCAGGGCGGCTTTTTCAGTCTGCCAGGGGTGCTTTCTTGGAGGTCCCCCATGTTAAGTGGGGGACCACAATGGAGAGGGCATTCTCGGTGGCCGGGCCGCGTGTTTGGAATTCCCTCCTGGAGGAAGCTCGCCTGACCCCAATCCTTTTGACCTTCGGCGGACTTGTAAAACCTGGCTGTTCACCCAGGCGTTTGGGGAGGAGAGTGGGAGGGTGGGTTACGGTTTTAACTCTTCCCTACCTTTTATTTTTATTTACTTTCCCAACCCTGTTTTGGTTTTTAAATGATTGTGTTGTTTTTAAAATGTTATTTTTATGAATGTTTTTTATTAAATTGTACGTTGCCCCGGGATGCCGTTGGCATGGGGGGCGACTAATAAATGCGTTAAATAAATTAATAAACTATCTACATTTCTAATAATCGAATCTCCAATTACCACGGCCATCCTATTCCCAATTCCCTTGGTACACACCACCGGAGACCTATCTTTGGTGCTTCCTTGCTAAAACTGGTCCATGGAAGCCCTTTCCCATGTTGTGCACCTTTGCCCCCCGTGCTGGTCCTCATCGATGAACACCTGGAATATGAAGTACAGGAAATCTTGGATTTCCACATCCATAGGGGTCACTTGCAATATCTGATCGAGTGGGCCAGGTATGAGCCTGAGGCTAGATCTTGGAAACCTTTTTCCTTTTATCCCCAATCCCGAAAAAAATCAGGAATTCCATTGACGTTACCCCGAGAAGCCCGGACCAGAACATCTGCATAGAGGGGGCCATAATGTTTCAATTCTCCATACAGAGCCCCTGTTTTCCAAGCAGAGCCCTTATAAGTGTATTCCTGATGCAGAAGCTTCAGCTAGTTAGGACTAACGAGATTGATTAAGCACTGCACCTGTTCCTCCTTAAGCTGCTGCTTTATATAAGGCTATACTGGACTGTGCTTTTTGCCCTCGTAACAAACTACATTCCTCTGCTTCAGTGAAAAGACAAACTTTCCTGGCACTGTGCGGAACCCTTGCTGTATCCTAGAATAATTTATCCCAGACCTCTTGGACTTTTATAATTGGCTGTTTACTATAACCGTAATTCACTGTTTGGCAAGTTATGCCCGTTTCCTTTTATTTTTGTAACCTGAACCTTAGTTGTCTTCATTATTTCCTGTGAGCTGCTGTACGAAATTGAGACACTGAAGTCTGTAAGTCCTTGTTTGATGTTCTGTGTTCCAAGCCCAAAGTTAAACCAGTTCTGCATCCTAACTGGTTTCAAGTTGAATTTGTGTGAGAGTTTTATCACATATGTAGACAAGATCTAAACTACTCCAGTTGACAAGATTGATGTTGTAGAAGTTGGAAAACAAAAACATAGAACCGACTATTTCCTATGGAATGGTTAGCTTTACAGCTAACATGATTTGCTATTAAAATGATTCCAAATTAGTCCAGATGTGGGCTGATGTTTATTGTAGACTGACACCAAATAGGTATACAGGAATGACACTGCTTCTGAAGGTGTCATTTGAATTAATCTGTACAGAGTAGCATATGTAGCAATAATGTATAAAGACTTGCAATTTTTAGCGTGGTTTTCTATACAAAGAAGACATTTCTGACCACTCTGTTTCCATAGTACCTTCCCCTTTCCCCCTCCAACAATTTTTGATCTCACAGGCAAATTTCAGCCTAATTTGGTAGCTAGACAGGAGGACCAAAGATAAGTAGAGATCCCAAGATATTGAAACAATAGGTGCACCTGGAGAAGAGAAAAGGCCTTTTAGAGTCCTAAAATCCCATTGACCTACACTGAGTGTTGTGCCCTTCCCTACCTGTTGCTTCTCCCTCCCTTCAAGGAACCAAGCTTCATTAGTTTGGGTACACAGAATGACTTCCCCCCCGAAAGCATTTGTCCATAAAACAAATTTAATGAGAACTATATCTTTGCTGTGTTAGGCTACCTGGCAATACTACTGAAAAAGCAAAAGCAAACCTGTTTATCAGGTTTGGTTAATCTATTTTTTTAGAGATTAACGGCCGTCATGCAGAGTGTTAACAATTTAATTCCAATGAGTCCTATCCGCTTTCTTTGTGAATGCACAAGTGCAATTTAATCTCATGTACTCAGTCTAGTGCAGGGGTTCTCAAACTTTGTCATGGTGAGCTCCCCACCCCCCCAAGCTATGAAAAAAGGACTGGGCCACCCCTCTGTAATTAGCATAAAATTAGCATAACATGGGCAGGGAGGTGGAGCGGCCAGCAACTGAGGGGCGGGGTTTGGGGGCTGTCTTGCACTCCTCTGCAGATTGTCTCTCCCCCCACCCCCCTGGGAGGCCTGCCTCCCACTTTGAGAACTGCTGGTCTAGTGAATAGTGCACCGTGTTGACTGTGGTAGGAATTTTAACATATTCTCTCAAATGGAATCTAGTATTTCTTTACTGACAATTTGGAAAGCAAATATTGTGTAGCCTCCCATATCTGGATCTTTCATTATTCCAGACATGCTTTAGGTCCCTCACATATCTGGGGACATCTCTCTAATATGAGCAAAAAGTATGTCACTCAAGATGTCTGGGTATGGACCCTAATTTGACCAAATTAATAATCTAATATTATAAAGACGCTGCAGCTTGTATCCGATATGGGCCTAGAGGGGACATTTCCCCACATTTTCCAACTATGAAAGGAGTGAGACGGTTGTGTTCTGGCGCCAGTCCTGTTACATTTGTTCCTTAATGACTTGCAGCTTCATTTAGAGAAACGATATTGTCATTTCCCAAAATTAACAGGTTACCAGATTCCGTGCCTATTGTATGCAGATGATGTTGTACTTTTGTCTTTTTCTGAGATAGGCCTTCAATGGCTGTTGGATGAATTTAGTAATTACTGTCAGGCCAATAAGCTGGTTGTAAATGCAAAGAAAACCAAGGTTATGGCATTTGGGGCCAGGAAGAGAAACAAATGGCTTATTGAGTTGGTGAGAGTTTTTGTTATTTAGGCCTCACTTTTTCCAGCACTTTGAGCTGGGTTCCGTAAGCTAAGAAACTGTCAACTAAGGCAGTGCAAGCAGCAGGAGGAATATGGTTGTTCTACAACAGATTTCAAAGGAAACCTTGGACTGAAGCCCTGGAGGCAGGGAAATTGAAACTTGAGGCAACCTTGCTCTACAGAGCAGAGATCTGGGGTCTGGATGGTGAGGCAGCAGTTATAGTAGGGCAAGCTCAGAATTCCTTCCTTAAGAGATTTCTTTTGGTTCAAAAAGGAACCTCAGCTTCTCTGCTCAGGGCAGAAACGGACACAGATAATATTCAGGCGATAGCTACGACACGACCAATTGTGTACTGGATAAAGATAAGGGCTACTCCCCAAAGCAACTCTGCAAACCGGTATTGCTGGATTCTAGTGGAGAAGCAGATCCTTCATTTTCTTGGTTATGCAAAATAAAGGAGGGTCTTTTCAACGCAGGGTTAGGAGATAAGTGTAATTGTAATGACTGGTTACCTTTTCCAAATGATAAACCAATGGCCTTACAAAGGTTTCTTGATATTTCATGACAGCCGGATGTAGCTGCTTTGGGATCACTGAANCAAATTTAATGAGAACTATATCTTTGCTGTGTTAGGCTACCTGGCAATACTACTGAAAAAGCAAAAGCAAACCTGTTTATCAGGTTTGGTTAATCTATTTTTTTAGAGATTAACGGCCGTCATGCAGAGTGTTAACAATTTAATTCCAATGAGTCCTATCCGCTTTCTTTGTGAATGCACAAGTGCAATTTAATCTCATGTACTCAGTCTAGTGCAGGGGTTCTCAAACTTTGTCATGGTGAGCTCCCCACCCCCCCAAGCTATGAAAAAAGGACTGGGCCACCCCTCTGTAATTAGCATAAAATTAGCATAACATGGGCAGGGAGGTGGAGCGGCCAGCAACTGAGGGGCGGGGTTTGGGGGCTGTCTTGCACTCCTCTGCAGATTGTCTCTCCCCCCACCCCCCTGGGAGGCCTGCCTCCCACTTTGAGAACTGCTGGTCTAGTGAATAGTGCACCGTGTTGACTGTGGTAGGAATTTTAACATATTCTCTCAAATGGAATCTAGTATTTCTTTACTGACAATTTGGAAAGCAAATATTGTGTAGCCTCCCATATCTGGATCTTTCATTATTCCAGACATGCTTTAGGTCCCTCACATATCTGGGGACATCTCTCTAATATGAGCAAAAAGTATGTCACTCAAGATGTCTGGGTATGGACCCTAATTTGACCAAATTAATAATCGAATATTATAAAGACGCTGCAGCTTGTATCCGATATGGGCCTAGAGGGGACATTTCCCCACATTTTCCAACTATGAAAGGAGTGAGACGGATGTGTTCTGGCGCCAGTCCTGTTACATTTGTTCCTTAATGACTTGCAGCTTCATTTAGAGAAACGATATTGTCATTTCCCAAAATTAACAGGTTACCAGATTCCGTGCCTATTGTATGCAGATGATGTTGTACTTTTGTCTTTTTCTGAGATAGGCCTTCAATGGCTGTTGGATGAATTTAGTAATTACTGTCAGGCCAATAAGCTGGTTGTAAATGCAAAGAAAACCAAGGTTATGGCATTTGGGGCCAGGAAGAGAAACAAATGGCTTATTGAGTTGGTGAGAGTTTTTGTTATTTAGGCCTCACTTTTTCCAGCACTTTGAGCTGGGTTCCGTAAGCTAAGAAACTGTCAACTAAGGCAGTGCAAGCAGCAGGAGGAATATGGTTGTTCTACAACAGATTTCAAAGGAAACCTTGGACTGAAGCCCTGGAGGCAGGGAAATTGAAACTTGAGGCAACCTTGCTCTACAGAGCAGAGATCTGCGGTCTGGATGGTGAGGCAGCAGTTATAGTAGGGCAAGCTCAGAATTCCTTCCTTAAGAGATTTCTTTTGGTTCAAAAAGGAACCTCAGCTTCTCTGCTCAGGGCAGATACGGACACAGATAATATTCAGGCGATAGCTACGACACGACCAATTGTGTACTGGATAAAGATAAGGGCTACTCCCCAAAGCAACTCTGCAAACCGGTATTGCTGGATGCTAGAGGAGAAGCAGATCCTTCATTTTCTTGGTTATGCAAAATAAAGGAGGGTCTTTTCAACGCAGGGTTAGGAGATAAGTGTAATTGTAATGACTGGTTACCTTTTCCAAATGATAAACCAATGGCCTTACAAAGGTTTCTTGATATTTCATGACAGCCGGATGTAGCTGCTTTGGGATCACTGAAGTGCTCCAAATTGTATAGATTTCTCGAGACAGATTGGGGTTAGGCTCCATATTTGGGCTTAATTACTTATTTTAGAGAGAGACTTATTGTATTTTAGAGCGATACTTACCAGGCTCCACTTTGAGCAGCTGGTGACAACTGTCTAGGAGGGCAGATGGGCAGGTGTCCCGTATGCCCGAAGGTTACGTGATTGTCAGTCATCTTAAGGAGTAGAAGACATCCCACATGTTCTCTGGAGTTGCCCCTTTTATGAAGAGCTGCGGTGGAAATATTTGTTTGCAATAAACGATTTGGCCAGGCACACAGATAATTTTCACAAGATCATCTGTGCTCTCCAGAATATTACTCTAGAAGTTCTGAATGCTGTAGCCTCTTTTATTTGTAATGTATAGTGTCTTGGGAAGGAAAGAGGTTGATCTAATATTGTGTAAAGGTTATTTAGGATCCCTTCTGTTGTGTAACTGATTTTTTAAATTAGTGTTAAATATTTATTTTATTTTATTTATTATTTATTTATTTATAAATATGTGTTAGCCGCCCCCTCATGCCTATGGCATCTTGGGGCGGCTTACAGTATAAAAACACACAATAAAATTCATTAAAACTATGTTTTAAAAATACAATCCCCCTCCCCCCCCTGCAATCCCACACTCCCCTCCGAAGGCCTGGGTGAACAGCCAGGTCTTGTAGGCTTGCCGAAACGCCAACAGACCTGGGGCCAGACGGGCTTTCTCCGAGAGGGAATTCCAGAGCCTCTGCCTGGCCACCGATAACGCCCTCTCCATTGTGGCCCCCCGCTTTACATGGGGGACCTCCAAAAAGGCGCCCCTGGCAGGCCGCAGGGATCTCTCTGAGGTGCGGAGGGCAAGGCTGTCCCCAAGGTAAGAAGCGAAACGTTGGTTTTTACATTGAAAATCATCTATGGGCTCATGACTGTCTTCTTTCCTTTATTGATGTATTCGGATCTTTTCCACCTAAGGATTCTTTCAGTTTAATGCAGTATGCTGGTTTTGTATTTAAACAGGTTATTTAGACCTATGTTTTGTCTTTTACTTCTTGTTTAAGACATTCTGTTGTTTGTGTAGCTTCAATTAAAGGTAGCTTCAACTTTAAGTTTTATATAAAATATAGTAAGAACACGAAATGCAAGAGGTGTGATTAGTTGGGCTTTATAGATCAACACTAGCACCTTGAATCAGGCTCAGTATGCTATAGGCAGCCAGTGCAGAGTATGGAGCACAGGTGTAATGTGCTCCCGTCCCCATAAGGAGATGGGCCACCGCAT
This sequence comes from Sphenodon punctatus, assembly GCA_003113815.1. Lineage (NCBI taxonomy): Eukaryota > Metazoa > Chordata > Lepidosauria > Sphenodontia > Sphenodontidae > Sphenodon > Sphenodon punctatus. Next base: position 1,806,682 of record QEPC01005198.1, read on the forward strand.
TCTGCACTAGCTGCAGCCGCCGAACCAGTAACAAGGGAAGCCCCACGTAGAGCGCGTGGTTTGACTGTTTGATTTGATATATGTGATGTAACTGACATCTTCCTTTTTATCTTTGTTTTTGGCTAAAGAGCTGTAAACAAATGAACTGAGCTGAACCCTCAAAGTGTACAGATTTGGGAATAAAGAGGGTAGTAGTCTTGTATTGTATTTAAAACTTGCACAAACTGCGGAAAAAAACCCCTCCCCGCTGCCCGCAGCAACCTCTGTCTTGCCTTTGCTTCAGAGCGGAGGCTGCTGCAGCATGGTGGTCAATTTCATGTCAGTTTCACTGAAACTGACCACAGTGCCGCTGCAGCAGCCTCCGCTCTGATTGCAAAAGCAAGGCAGAGGCTGCTGCGGCTTGACTTCTCTTCTGGGATCCACTCCAGAGGAGTGGGTCCCAGAAGGCTCAAAAATCAGCCACCCAAAGCGTTTTCCTATGGAAAACGCGATTTGGGCGGCTGAACTCCTCCATCCACAGCACATATGGGATGTGCTGTGGAGGGAGGGGCTACAGCCTTCCATTGCGCTCAATGGGCACAATGGAAGATCTTGCCAGGGCAGTCGCGCTGACAGCCCTGGCGAGATAGCTTGGCTCGGGGGACAGAGGAAGGGGGAGCAGCGCGCATGCGTGCTTCCTCACTGCCTCGTGTCCCCTGAGAGAGAGACTCCCGCGCGCTACCTGCCATTCACAGAGATAGCAGGTAAGCAGTGACCCTTCCCTCCCCCACCCTGTACCCGACCTC
>QEPC01005198.1:1816963-1833955 GCA_003113815.1 Sphenodon punctatus
TCAGCAGGATAAAGAGTCAGACAGAGCAGAGCGAAAGAGGTGAGTTTTAAGGAGAGATTTGAAGGTATGAAGGGAGGGGGCAAGGCGGATGTGGACAGGGAGGGAGTTTCAGGCATGGGGGGCAGCAAGTGAGAAGGGACGAAGGCGCTTAGGGGAGCAGGGAAGGCATGGAAGGGACAGAGGAGGAGCAAAGTGCACGGGCTGGAGTATGGAGGGTGATAAGTGCAGAGAGGTAGGGGGGAGCAAGGTTGTGAAGAGGTTCATCCAAGATGAAGACCTTCAATGCCCACCATGGATTGTACTGGATACCTCCTCACAGACCAACCCTCTTTAAAAATCACTGCTACACCCATCCATCTTTTATTCTAAGGTTGACAAACTTTGCGCATGACTTCGACTCCACCACCATTTGGGAGACTGTGGCAGAGCCGGAGGTTAGAAATGCCCTCTCTGATATGAGTTTGTGGGATGTATTTCAACTGGTGACAGCTGTCGAGGTGACGAATGTGCTGGGCTCTGTTTGGGCCACCATTTGTGAATTAGATCCTTACCCGTCATGGTTAGTGAAAGCTGCCAGGGAGATGTTGGGGCCGGTGCTCATGGGGGTGATTATTGCCTCCCGTGGGGAGGACCGGGTAACGAACTGCCTCAAGGAGGTGGTGGTCCGGCCACTTCTCAAGAAACCACTGAACGTTGGTGCCCCGGCGAATTACCAGCCAGTCTCTAACCTTCCCTTTTTAGGGAAGGTTAGTGAATGGGTTGTGGCCTGTCAGTTGCAGGTGCATCTAGATTGCACTGGTTTTCTTGATCCTGTGCAGTCTGGCTTTCGTCCGGGTTATGGCACAGAGACTACACTTGTGGCCTTAGTTGAAGATCCCTTGGTGGAGCTGGATAGGGGTTGTATGACCCTGCTGGTTCTACTGGATCTGTCAGCGGCTTTTGATACTGTGACTTGTCTGCCAGACTTGGTCACGGTAGACGGTACCGTTTTACAATGGCTCCGTTCTTACCTTGCAGATAGATTTCAGTACCTTGCAGATTTCAGTGAGTGGTGCTAGGGGACTGTTCATCATCCCCTTGGGGCCTCCTGTGTGGGGTCCTGCAGAGTTCTATTTTGTCCCTACTCTTATTCAATGTGTATATGCAGCTGCTTGGGGAGATTGTTCACAGCTGCGGGTGTCTGCTGTCATCAGTATGCCAACGATACCCAGCTGTATCTTTCTTTTTCAACTGACCCAGGTCCTGCAGTCTTGTTGTTGTCCCGGTGTTTGGCTGCTGTGGGGAGCTGAAACTCGGGGCAGGCTGATTTGAAACCTGAAACGGTCTCAATCCTGACAAGACAGAGGTGATGTTAGTGCACGGAGTTGGTGATCTGAGGGAGGGAGAAGCCTCCATTATTGGGTGGAGGGGGTCCGCCCTCAATTGGTCCCTCTTGTGTGGAGGAGTTTGGAGATTCTCCTGGATTCGCAGCTGTGCCTGGATCAGCAGTGTTGGCTGTGGGGTGAAGAGGCTCTGCCCGTATGTTTCAGTTTCTGATCTCGTCACTGTCATCCATGCATTTGCCACCTTGAGACTGGACTACTGTAATGCGCTCTACATGGGGCTGCCCGTGGTGACGGAATGCAGCAGCCTGTCTACTTATTGGGATGGGTTGTAGAGAGCATATTAAACTGGTGCTCCAAGCATTGCATTGGCTGCCAATTGTCTTTTGTGCCTGATTAAAGTTGCTGGTTGGTTTATTTATTTATTTATTTATTTTTCTGCCTTGCACCCTCCTGCCAATGGCAGCTCAGTGTGGCTCACAAGTCACAAAATATAAAATACACATAAAATATATATACAAAGTATAAAATATAATAATAAAACCTCCAATAACAGAAAGCGGAGTTAAGACTCCCCTCTCCCACCCCAATCCACACCCCTCACCCATCTCCCTCACCCAAAGCCTGGCGGAACATCCAGGTCTTACACTGTCTTCGGAAAAAGTGGAGGTCTGAGACCAGGCAGACCTCCATCGGGAGGGAGTTCCACAGCCTAGGTGCAGCCACCAAAAATGCCCTCCCCATTGTCACCACCCAAGAAACTCATGGGATGTCGAGTTGGGCACCCCCGGATGACTGCAGGGGTCGCTCCAGGACCCGGGGGGTGGGGTGGTGCGGCAGGTAGGCAGAGCCCATGCTCTATAGGGCTTTATAGGTCAGAACCAACACTTTGAATTGGGCCTGGAAGACTATAAACAGCCAGTGCAGAGAGCAGAGCACTGGTTGCAATGTGCTCATGATGACCTGTCCCTGAGAGGAGATGGGCTGCAGCATTCTGCACTAGCTGTAGTCACTGAACCGTCACTAAGGGTAACCCCAAGTAGAGCGTGTTGCAGTAGTCAAGTCCTGAACTGCTGAAAGCATGGATGATGGTGGCGGGTTTGGAGTCCCAGACATATGACCGAAGCCGTCGCACAAGATGTAATTGGCGGAAAGCGCTCTTCGCCACAACTGTCATGTGGACATCCAGGCGAAGCTGTGAGTCGAGGAGCACCCACAGACTACGGACCGGAGGGACCAAAGGAGGGCAAACCCCATCAATGACAAGGGCCACCACTCCTTCAGCCCCACCCACCAGCATCACCTCTGTCTTGTCAGGATTCCGCTTCATTCAGCTTGCCCTCATCCAGTTCTCCACAGCCACCAAACACCAAGACCGCCGGTCCTGGATCTTCTGAAAAGGAGAGGTAAAGTTGGGTGGCATCAGCGTATTGATGACAATATACGCTGAACCCTCTCACAACCTCATTCAAAGGCTGCATGTACATGTTGAACAGGAGAGGGGACAGAATAGAACCTTGCAGGACTCCACATGTGAGGTCCTGGGGAGATGATGAGCACCCACTGAGTTCTCCCGGCCAGGAAAGAATGGAACCATTCAAGAACATTTCCGCCCACCCTGGCATGGTCCTGCAAGTGAGTCACCAACATCTCGTGGTCAATGGTATCAAATGCAGCTGATAGATATAAAAAGATCAAAAGAGACTAACTCATAGCGCAGATCATAGATCAAGGCCAGAAGCACAGTCTCCATGCTGAAACCTGGATGAAAGCTGGACTGCGAGGGATCCAGAAAACCGACATGATCCAGATGCCCCATAAGCTTTTGAGCCACCACCCACTCGATAACCTTCCCTAAAAAGGGAAGGTTAGAGCCTGGCCGATAGCTGACAAGGGAGTCCATGTCAAACAATGGCTTTTTGAGCAGAGGCCGCACCACCGCCTCTTTGAGGCTACCTGGCACTCTGCCCTCCCTGAGGGAGGCATTGACCACCCCCGCCAGTGATGGCCCTAGCATCTTTTAGCTGGTCTTAACCAGCTGGGACGGGTACGGGTCTAGTTCACAACAGGTGACTCTAACCACCTCAAGGACATCTGCCGCATCAGCGGGCAACACCCACCGAAACTGATTCCATAAAACAGGACAAGGTGGGGCTTCCGTTACCTCTGGTTCGCCTACTGCAGGAAGTGTGGTGTTGAAGTTTGGTGAATTCAAGCAATTTTATCCATGAAAAAGTCGACAAACCTGTCACAGCGAGCACTGGAAGATTCCAGTTCCAGGCGGAGGGAGGCTGGACTGACAAGCCCCCGCACCACCCAGAAAAGCTCAGCTCNCCCCCCCCCTTGTTCTATTGTTTTAATGTTGAAATTGTTTCTCGGGGTCCTGTTTTAAAAGTATTTAACTTGTTGATTGTGTTAAACTGTTTTTATATTGTTTTATGCTGTTTTATTATTGTTGGAAGCCGCCCCGAGCTGTTTACAGGAGGGGCAGGGTATAAATGCTTTAAATAAATAAATAAAAAAATAAATAAAATTTACTGCCTGCACAACCACTGCATAGGTTCTTAAACTAACTCCATGCTGCAACTGGTCACTGTCACTCCAAACGCCACCCTTCTCGCTTCATCTGTTGCAGATCCTCCGTAAACCAGGGGGATCTGCGTTCAGGGAGCGGACGCAGAGGAGCCGTTCAGTCAATGACCTCAGTCAGCAAGGTGTTCCAAAGAACTACGAGGTCGTCAAGTGAGGTTTTGACATATAAAGTCCTACGTGGCCTGGGTTCTGTTTTCCTGAGGGACCTCCTCACTCCCTGGGCCCCAGTGCAGCCCTTGCAGTTGTCTGGGGGCGTCCTCCTGGAGGTTCTGCGTTTTCGATGGGTTCAGACCGACAGGAGTGTGTTCTGAGCAGCTGCCCCGTCGCTGTGGAATGCAATTGTGGTGGAGCTTAGACTCAGCCCAGATCTCCTTATTTTCCACTGGTGTTGTAAGACCAGGCGTTTGGCGGAGGGGAGGAGGAGGTTACTTGGTTTTTCAGGTTGGGTGTAATTTTTTATACAGACCAGAATTATGTAAGATGGAATGTATTTTATAATTTTATATACTTGTATATTTATAGATTTGATTTTATTTATTATTGCATTATTGTAATTTGTTAGCTGTCCCGAGTCACCATTTGGTGAGAGGGGTGGGGTAAAAATGAATAAAATAAATAAATAAAATCTGATTTTATGAAATATCTTAGTTTTTAAAATGTACATTTCCAGAATGATGATATGCAATTGCAACTCCCAGCTTGGCATGTTTCTGTCCCATAGTTCAAGTCAATAAATTCGAAAAGGGTTTGACTACTCTGTACACTGGCCACACAATGAGAAACTGTCTCCTCCGCTATTTTCCATCACAGTACTCAAGGTCGACTGGAAACACCCTCTTGCACATTCACTAACTGTGCAAAGTACGTATGGCAAGGATGTGGCGAGTCATTCTTGGTAGCTACTCTGGAACTGCCTTTCTTGGATGTTTTCCAAAACCTGAGTTTTTCCCAGAGGCAATGTAAGACCTACTTTTTTGGCCAGGCATTTAGTAGATGGAGGATAGGGCTTGGGGGAGTCTTAATGGGAATTTTAAATTTTTATGCAATTTATAGTTTTTGTATATTTGTATTCTTTTTATGTTACCCAGCTTGAGGGAAGGATGGGTTAGAAGTCCAGAATGAGAGCAAAAGAGGGTTTTGATTTGGCCCTTCGGTGAACTGCTGTAGATGATCTGGCCCACATTGGTCAAGAAGTTTTACAGCCCTGTTTTATTCAGTGCATGGTTATAACATCACATGCACATGTTCAATAATACTACCGTACTGACAAATGAATCTTTGTTCTGGAGATAGATGTGCTAATGTTGCTGGAAAGAAAGAAGAATTGTTACTCTGTAGAGAATCCAAACTTTTTTTCTTTCCTAGATACTGATTTACCAAATCACATCTGTTCAGTAATTATGCTGACCAGTCTGGCAACACAGTGAAAACAATGAAGGTATACATTAAATTGTATGAATCAATATTAAATCCCCATAATGTTGAAATCTGAATGAGACTGACTTTTAAGAAAGAATTCCTCCCAAACAGCAGAACTCTAGGAAGGAACCATAAAGCCTAGACACAATCTGTGTTTTCTTTCTTTCCTCGCAAAAGACCCATTTCCCCCTCTTCAGGTTACATCTAAGACCATCATTAAAGATTTTCTGCCATTTTTTCGAAGATATCATCTGTTGCTCATTTCTTATGATAAAGCAGGTGATATATTTAGCTCTGTTCCCGTTCACATTTTTGTTGTGATATTTCTTACTAAAGAAATATAATTCTATAATTAAATCCTGCATGCTTCAAGTAAATTATTCAAAAGTGTCTAGATTTTCTGCAAAACACCAAAGTAATTTGTATAAATATGAAGTGCTTCTTGCTCGAGAGTGATTTATCTCTTGTCCTACAGATAAACATATTTCATGAGAAACTGTTTTATCTGTGGACTGATATTTTAGAGGGAATTATATTTTCTTTTTTTCTCTTCCAGTCAAATATAGGTTTTGTTCTTTTGCCTCCTCTTTTCCCCTCCAGCCTCTGCCTCTCACCGCTCCCAAACATTTTGGAAAATTTAAAACAGCCATGATCAGTGCAGTGAAACTTACTGAAGCATTTTTAAAGGGATCTCGTATTTTTCCAAAAATAATACTGAAAAATACTAAGCCTCTTAAGGCTCATCAGTGGGTGAGCAAAAAGCTGTTGCTTTCCCCCCCCTTTTTTTTAAAAGTAGTGACATGCCACGTGTATTGCTGTAATTCATGAAAGTTTTTTTGATAAAGATTTCTTAGGGATGGTTCTTTGGAACAGATAAAGAAATCCAATAGAGGACTTGTGTAAGAGTAGAACTAGAAAGGATAATGATTCTTAGTAAATGATGAAAGGGGGAAGTGTGCTCAACAATCCTTTCATTATCATTTCTTAATATAGTCCTCCCAGGATTGGCCTTAAACAGGACCAGCAGGGGCCCTGTGCTGGGCCCCATGGTTGGAGGGGGCCCCACATAGAGGCCAGTCTTGGTGATGAGTACTCCTGAGGTCTGGGGAGAGGCTATTTCTGTGGGGCCCTCTCCTTGCCTATGACTCTCAGCCCCCGGAAGCGGTTGCTTCCTGTGGGGTCCTCCCTACCCCTGCCTTCCCCTCCCCTACTGGGGTGGGGGAGCAGGGCCCTGCAGAAAGTAAGTAAGTAATTTTATTAACAGCTGGTGGTCAGACATAGCTGTAGCACAAACAAACCGATACAAGGCAAAATGCTAACTAAAATCATAAATACATCAAAACAAGCTGACTCGTGTGACTCAAACACTGCCAAAACCACATCCCTTTGCGGAACCAGCTACAAGAACACATAGGCCCACAGACCCCATTAAGCAACCATTGAAAATACATTGTACAAGACTAAAGCGTGACACATCCCACCCACCAGCATAGAAAGAAGGCCTTGGGATATATACAAGGACCAAAGCTGGTCAGGGGGAAAAGGAAACACACAGACTGCGCTACCAAATACTTATCACTTTTACACTGGGGGCAAGGCGACATCTACAGCCATCACTCTTTTTAGCAGGAGGACGCCCCCTCCAAACGCAGCTACCGCTCTAGAGTGGATGGAATTATCCCCCCTCAGCAGGCAACGCACCCTGAGGGCCTCTGGAAGATAGCATGGCATTGCACTAATAAAGTGTCTCAGATGTTTATCCCTCAGGGAATTAAGGCCGGGGCAATGTAACAATATATGGGGAATAGACTCAGGGACGGCCATGTCGCATCTCCGACCTAGTCTGAGATCTTTAGGGGGTCTTCTCATATCGTCCCTCCACCATGGCAGAGGGGAACATATTGCATCGGAGGAGCGTAGGACGCTTGGTCATTCACCCAACTAATATACTCGAGAGGGGCCGCCACATTAGGCAAGTGGAAACAATATTCTGGGGCAACCCTTTGGGAGGACAAAGCTGCCTGGTCAAGTTGGATCTCTTGATCCAGAAGTCTTCGTTTCACAGCCAGAGACGCCTGCTTAGGACTCCAAAGCCTCAGGGAGTCCTTAGCAAGACCCAGTTCACAAAAAGCCTTCTCAATTGGCCTTGCCCAGAGTTCGATAGTCTTGTTCCCCAGTATAAAGGACAGCAATATAAAGGGCTGCTGGGGGGAAAACCACCACCCTTAACCAAAGCTTAAACAGAGCCATTCTGGCCTGCACCCCAACAGAACTCATCGCCAACTCGGTTCGCAAAATCACCTGGGGGACGTCATTTGGTAAGCCAAGGATGGTGCGCAGGAAGGTATTCTGGAAGGTCTCTAGTTTAGTAGAAGCTGCATCACCCCAAATAGCTGCAGCATACAAGAATTGCGCCAGAACCTTAGCCTTGAACAGGCATAGTGCCGGCTCCACCAGTTTTCCCCCCTGTGAAAAATAAATCTTACTAGGGCTTTAGAAGCTTTCTGCGCCTGTAGCATAGCTGCCTTATAATGTGCATGCTAGCTACCCGAAGAGGCAAAGACGATTCCTAGATATTTGAATCGGCAGACCTGTTCGATTCTTTCCTCACCAATAAACCAACAATGTTGAACATTGGATCTACCTGTTACCAGGACCTTGGTCGTCTTATGGTTTATGCTCAGATTTTCTTGATGACAGTACTGAGCAAATGTCAACATGCTCCACCTCCGACCTACCTGAGACACAGAGAGTAGAACAGTGTCATCAGACCTGCAGAAGGCGGTTGAAGGGGTGGGGATTTGGAGGGTGGTGTCATGGGGGTCCCTTCCCTGGGCCCCGTAAATTACAAGGCAGGTCCTGAGTCATCCCGCCCCCCCTTCACTACTCAGAGTGGGTCTTCAGAAGTGTGTGTTATTGTCAGCTGAACTCTGCATTCATTGAACTGAGTAAGAGGTTTATCATTGACTTGTTAGACCAAGGTTGAGTGATTTTTGAAATCTTGCTGCATACTGTCAGTCATGCTATTATCTAGGTTTCCTATTACATTGCATTGTGTGCAGCATGGAAGCTTTGAAGGGAAATTTCACATTCAGAGGAAAATATCCATGGCATCTGATCATGTTTGGACTTTATTTGCAATTCTTAATTCTGCCAGTGCTTCTGCCAACGTCAGTGTGAATTAATCTAAGGATATTGATCATTGTTGATTTTCTAAAATGAATTCAGATGTTTTGATCTGAACTACTTTTAATTTTTCTAGCTTAAAAAAACAACACCACAACTTTTAAAGCCAGATCATTTTCTCTTGTTTTCTTGGGTGGTGAGAGTGAAATTTTAAAATGGTTTCCAATCTTTGAGGAAGGAAACTGAGACTATGCTGAATTATCCCAGATCCGAGGATGCCCTCTCTTAACACAATAATTTTGAGTTTCTGTAGATCTTAAAGGATTATGACTAATGTAGAAGAATTTGCTGGTAGATGTTCCGTTTAACAGCATTGTCTCTTTACAAGCCCATTGTGAAATACCAGCAGAGTTTAATGCTAGCTGTCACTGTGGGTGATTTTGCTGTGGGGCCGTAACAGACGTTATGTTACCACGGTCAGCCACGGTGAACCCCACTGTGGTGGCCACGGCGCCGTAATGTCTGTTGGGCCCAAAAGAGATTCCCGCTGGGTGTTCACCTCCGGCGGAAATCTCTTTGACCACGCTTCTGGAGCTCTGGGCGGCCGGAGGGCTGAAAGCGTGGCCAAAGGGATTCCCGCCGGGGGTGAACATCTGGTGGGAATCTCTTTTGGGCCCAACAGACATTACGGCACCACGGCTACCACGGGGGGTTGACTGTGGTAACGTAACATCTGAAATTACCCTGTGAATCACTTTTCTAAACTATCAAGACAGCCATAGAAAGTGGCCAGGGATTAACTGCAGGTTAGGTGACTTGGAAACTGCTTAAGATGGCTTATAGAATATTTGCCAAAGAGTTGAATATCAGTTTAACTTTCTTATTTTCTTTCCTTTTTCCTAATGATATGATCTGCGTTCTCTAATTGAATTTAAAATATCTGGCATTTGTTTTCTGTGGATGTTGGAAGAGAAATGGTGGTGGTTAATGGATTTTAAAAGGTTTTTGTACTTCTCCCTGTTAAGATTCATAAGTTCCTTAATAGTATAATGAGTGGTTAATGCTGGCTTCCAGAACTTTCTGGGGGAATTTACCTACTGACCTTAATGGCTACTCTGCTGAGGACCTGGTTGCCTTGTGGAATGGCCTCTTGATCACGGCCATTGACACAGTTGCATCCAGGCATCCATTCCCACTACTGCAACAGCCTAGGTCCTTGAGGTGGTTGAAGTGGGATGGTAGACTGTTAGAGTGCAGGTGACTTTTGATTTGCGCTGAAACCAACCAATTATAGAATAGATAATTTTAAAGGACTATACTGTGGCTGTGATGTCAGTGTAGAAAGTTTTCTTCGCCACTGTCATGGGGTCTGCAAAGTCTGGTCCTGCGGAGCTGTTCCTGGTGGTGAATGGCCGGGTTAATCTGGTCTGTCTCTCCTATTAACTAGAGTCATCTATTGCCTGCTGTGACATTTTCTTTAAAAAGTTTCTTTGCAGACAAAATCTCTCGTATTCACCACAACTTAGGTGCTGCTACTTTGACTACAGAGTCAGACTTTGGGATTGTGGAAGCTCAGCCATGTCCTGTTGATTTGGATCTGTTTCGGTCACTGTCACCCACTGACTTGGAGGATGTGCTTGGAGCAATGTGGGCAGCCTGTTGTGAATTAGAGATTCTTGCCCATCCTGGCTGGTGAAGCTGGCCAGAGATGTTGGGACCGTTGCTGGCTGGAGTTGTCAATGCCTCCCTTCAGGAGGGTAGGTTATTGTATACCCTTAAAACTATGGTGATCTGGCCTCTGTTCAAAAAACCATCTTTGGACACTGATTCCTAGTAAGTTGTCGCCTTGTCTCTAGCTCTTCCTTTTTAGGGAAGGTTATTCAACAGGTGGTCGCACAGCAGCTTCAGCCTCATCTCAATGCTGTTGGATTCCTGGACCTGTTTCAGTCAGGTTTTCATCTGGGTATAGCACAGAGACTGTGCTTGTGGTCTTGGTTGTTGTTCCACACCTGGAGACTGACAAAGGGAAATACGCCATTGATCTTGTTGGACCTTTCTGCGGCCCGACAGGGGTGACAGCGGGACATGGCAGGGGTGTGTGGAACTACTCTTGAGTGATTCTGTTTCTTCTTATAGGGAAGGTCCCAGCGGGTGGTGATGGGGAATTACACATCGTCTCCTCAGGAGCTCCCCCGTGGTGTCCCATAGGCTTCCATCTTGTTCAGTATGTATCTGAGGCCACTGAGTGAGATCATTTGGAGGTTTGGAGTCAAGTGCTATCAGTATGCTGATGACATCTAGCTCTTCCTCTCTTTTTCATTCAACCCAGGTCCTGCAGTCTTGGTGCTTACTCAATGCCTGTCTGCTGTTGTGGGGACTGGATGAGGGTGAGCCGATTGGAGCAGAATCCAGACAATACTGAAGTGATGATGGTTGGCCAACTTTGTGAGTTGGAGGGGATTAGGACTCCTGTCATTGACAGGGTCCAGCCCCCTCTAGTTACCCAGCTTTGGAGTGCTTCTGGATCCCTTGCTGCTCTTTCAACAACAGGTTGTGGCAGTAGCTAGGAGCGCTTTTTACCAGCTCCATCTGGTGAGGAGGCTGTGGCCCTTTTTCTCATTCAGATTTGGCCACCATCATCCATGCCTTTGTTACCTCCATGCTAGATGACTTCAGTGTGCTCTACATGGGGCTTCCCTTGATGATTATTGCATAATGCGGTGACCTGGTTCCTTTTGGGGATGCATCATCATGAGTACATTACACCTATGCTTTACAGTCTGTGCTGGCTACCTATAGTTTTCTGGGCACAGTCTAAAGTGCTAGTTTTGACCTTTAAAACCCTCAGTGGCTCAAATTTCCCCCACTTACTCACAGCCCACATATCTGAAAGACTGCCATTCTTACCATGCCCCACCATGACCCCTGCAGGCATCTGGGAGTGCTCTCTTGCAGGTACCACCTACCAATCTTGTTCAAACAAGAAAGGCCTGCAGAGAGGCGTCTTTGGTTGCTGCCTCAGTATTGTGGAACTCCCTTTCACCCTGGAGTCCATCAGATCCTGAACATATTCTGGAGACGGTGTAAAACTTTTCTTCTTTTTCGAGGATCTCTGCGATTCTCACTCATGGGATCTTCTTCCTGCTCTGGAGGCCACTGGAAACACTTAGTGTCAGCAGTTTCCAGGCAGATAGCCTGAAATCTTCTAGATATTCACCAGGGCTCCATCCTGGAAACCCACTCCTGCTCTATACATGGGCTTTTAGTCTCGCGAGAAGCGAGAGCTGATGATGAGGGTGATGGAGCCCACCTGCCCCAGTTCCTTCAAACCACTCTGGCTATCAGGAACACTCTTCATTTACCAAGCGTCAGCATTCTTCTCTTCTTCTTACCTCTGGCTAGCATTCTACGCCAACACTATTCCCTAACCAGTTTGGACACTGCCTCACACCGGCTGTGAGCCGTGCCACAGCTTGGGTGCTGCTACTTTGGCTACAGAATCAGGGTGACTTGCACCCTTCGCGACTCTGTGACCTTGCTGCTTTCTGGTGTCCTGAACTCCGCCATGATGTCTAACCCGTCCAAGAAGTTGGGTTTCAAGAGGTCTGCATCCTGCGCAGCCACATTCTCCATCTCAGATTAGCACACGAGATGTGTTGGTTGCTTGTAGGAGGTGCATGACATGAGGGCCTGCAAGGCCTGCCCTACCCTGGCCACAGGTGCCAGGAGAGACCAGATTCTCCACCTAAAAGACATTCTGACAAGGCAGGCCTTACAAGGGGGTGATGCTGAACCCATCAGAATTGCCCCCGCCACACCCGCACTAGCTAGTAACACCGGCAGCGCCAACTTGCCCATTCCATGGGCTCCACAACAGACATCATCAAGTGTATTGTCGCACCTCTACCAGCACTAGAGTCAGCACTCAGATGTGATTTACCTGCCAGTCAGTCCCCGACTGTCCAGCGTGCTGTAGCCTCTACCTGGGATCTAGCCAGCCCTCAGCTCATCTGAACAAGCCATCGTACAAGTCCTCTGGAAAAAAGAAGAAACTTCGCTCCTTATTTCTATTTATAACTCTGCTGCCAAGGTCATCCACCTTGCCCTCCGCTTTGACCAGGTACTGCCCTTCCTTTCCTCTCTCCACTGACTCCCTCTTCCTGAACGCATTCTTTATGAACTCCTGGTTTTTACCTACAAGGCTCTTCATGGCCTTGCTCCTCTCTATCTCTCAGCACTCATTTCCAGCTACGCTCCTGTCTGGGAGCTCCACTCCTCCTCTGCCACCACCCTCACCTGCTCATGGCTCCCCTGCTCCTCAAAACACATCCGCCCCTTTTCCCTGGCAGCCCCCATGCCTGAAACTCCCTCCCTGAACACATTAACTCGACTTCTTCCCTCCAAATCTTCAAATCCCTCCTCAAAACCCACCTCTTCCATCAAGCTTTCCTTGGCTCCTCGTTCTCCTTGCTGACTTATCCTGAATCATCGTATCTTGGGTAACATTAAATGAGTAACTACACCTTTGTAACTAAGCCAAGCATATGCACCTGAGATCTCATGAGTTCATGAAGATATCCTTGTCTCTTCCTTTGTCCACACCCCACCCTCACGCCCCGGAACCCAGATCATTACCCACGACACCATGCGGACCACCACTGCAATCTGCAGAGCAGAGAGCTGTCCTGCTCCCACGGGGCCTACTACAAGGACAGAAGTACATCCCCTTCTTCCTGCTGCTCTCCACGGAGATGGAGTGAGTCCTCCCTCTAGTAGAACAGGTGCCATATGCACAAATATTGTTCCCACTCCAGAGATTGTCTCTCTAGATTCTGGAGCAGATCACTTAGCCCTTTGATGGAGCCATAACCGCCCCCATCTCCTACTCCCCAAGATTTTTTTAAATTATTTTTTTTGAGAGGGTTAGCCGCCCCGAGCTGTCTCAGGAGGGGCGGGGTAAAAATATGATTAAATAAATAAATCTCAGGTATCATGGGCATTCCTCCCGGTACAGATCGTGATCTCCTGCTGCTTGGGTACTCTGACCCAACCACTGGAACCCTTTCCCCCAACCTTCATGGATCTGCAGACAACACACAGAGCAGGAAGAGGATCCCATAAGTGAGAATACATGGAGCTCTCTTGAACCCATATTTTTTGGCAAAATATTTAGCTGGTAGGGACAGGGTTTGGAGTGGGTGGATTTAGGGGTGAGGGTGAGATTTTTAAGGGATTTTACTGTATTTTGTGTTGTAAGCTGCCCTGAGCCTTAGGGAAAGGGTGGGGCAGAAATTTAAATAAAATATGTAGAACTACTCATGTGAGTTAAGGACTAGAGACCGGGAACTGGTGTGTTTTGGTGGCTAATACGTTGTGTCTCATTGCTGGGGGAACTGAGTTCAGGATGTGGACCTGCTGTGGGGAAGTCATTATATCATCCTATCTAAGTCCAGGGCTGTGATTTGGTGCATGGCAGCGTCACTGTAATTCCCTCATGCACACTGTGTGGTTTACTGCTGTCATATTTGAGGAGCACACGCTTAGGAAATAGGGCCTTTTTCTATAATCCTAATTCTCCTGTGTGCATTCCCTCCCAATAGTTCACCCTCTGACCACATGTTTTTTATAACTGATGCTACTTATTTTTAAATTTTATTATTTATTTTTATAGCACCAGCAATGTCTAGCCTGGTGCTGAAAGGCCATGATTAGAGATGGATCTCTGCCTTGAGGGATTTAATGGACAAGCGGGAAGGGAGCATGGGCAGGGGGTGGGGGAGATACGTTTATGAAGTTGCAGGGGTGTGGGGGGGGGATGCTGAAGAGTAAGACAGTGTAGGGAGAAGCATCAGTGAGCAATCTATGGGGGTGAGTAGCTTGGGGAAAGCCTGATGGAAGAAATGGTGGTGGTTTTTTAGGAGGAATATACGTGTTCAGGGGGAAGGGAGTTCTAGGTGTAGGGGGGCAGCATGGGTGAAGGCCGGGGCAATGATGGGTTGAGAGACTGGGATGGGTGAAGGTGAGGGCGATGGTGGAGTGAAGTTCTTGGGTGGGAGCCTAGTTGGGAATGAAGGTAGAAAGATAGGGAGGAACAAGGCCATACAGAACCTTGAAGGTGAGGACAAGGAGTTTGTGGTGGATGCAAAGGGAGAGGGGAAGCCAGTGGATGGAGCAGAGAAGAGACTGAATGTGACCCAAGTGATGGGGATGGGTGGTGGGGGTGGATGATCTTTACAGTGAAATGTTGAATAGAAATGAGAGGGTCAAAATGAGAATGGGAAGGACCAGTAAGAAGGAGGTTGCAGTAGTTAAGGCAAAAGATGATTACAGCATAGACTACAGTTTTGGCAATGGAAGATGTAAGGAAGGGTTGGATTTTAGTGATTCAGTGCAGGGAGAAGTGACGGGCTTTTGCAAAAGGTGAAGTGCAAAGGAGAGGGAGCAGTCAAGGATGACTCTTGCTGTAGATGGTGATTTCTTATCTTCACTATCTGACAGATATGAGCACCTGCCAAGTATTTATGGATTTTATCTTCACAAAAACGGTCATCTTATCTCTACTGCATGGTAACTGGAACAGCAGAAGATTAAGTGATTTGCTGAAGGTCACACAGGAATGCCTGTGGCAGAGTTGGTTATAGTATTGTGAAATTTCAGTTTGGTTTTTTAGTCCCAGAACTCCTTATGTCTCCGCTGTTCCTAAGCATTGTGCAGAAGGATGTGAAAGGTTTTTTTTTCACCCACTGCATATTTTAAATACTTTTCTCAAAAGCTCTGTAAAATTCATGCTAATGGTAGCATAGCAGTTTTAATGTATAAACACATTGATTGTGAAACATACTGTATCATAAGCAAGTTTATAGCTTGTTCTTAACACCCAGTAACAGGGGTGCTGTACACTCTTGCAACCATAAATGGATGCTGACGTGCTTGGTCCAGCATGGCAGAATTATTGTAAAAAAATGTCTTTGGGAAAGAATAAATTGCATCGTATCCTAATATCAGAGAGATGGAAAAACACAGTGGCTTACCAGATTTATAGAGGTGGATTGCTTTAAAGTCTTAAAACATGCATCAAAGTGATAGGATTGAAGTTCATATGTCATTTAAAAAATCAGTTCTACAAATTGTATATGCTGTAATCATTTTAAAATCCTTACCCTTTATTCATTTTATAATGTTTAATTTAAGTTCAGTTTGTGAAAAGACAGGTTTAACTTTCTTGATCTTGAGCACTGCATGAATGTAACGTGTTATATAGCTATTATCATAGGTGATTATACAAGTATGTGTATTTTTTGTGAATCTTTTCCATCAAGATTTCAGTGAATTGTACCTTGCATTTACTGTTAATGGGGCCGATCCATGCCCCGCACATACTACGCGCATGACCATTGACAGCACATTGTGCTGTGCGGAACCTGCACGGACCCATTCGGATCCCGCTTGGGATTGCAGCCAATAATTCCGTGTAGCTACATCCGGAAAACCATTAAAAATGCTGCGTTTCTCATGGAGTCTACAAAATCCTATTAAAAGCTGAGCTTGCCAGCACCTTCACTATTGTCTGCTTGCACGTCCTTTAGCGGCCTTTGATACAGTTTACCATGAGCTGTTGTTGACATGATTACGGGACTCGGCAGCCTTTCATGGGACTGCTTTTGAGTGGTTTTGCTTATTCCTGTCCAGGAGTGGCAGAGGTAGCGATGGGTGATTGCTTATCGTCCCCTCAGGACTTGCCCTATGGAATCTTGCAGGGTTGCATCTTCCCTTTTTGTTCATTGTGTATCAGAGGCTGCTGGATGGGATCATGCATAGATTTGGAGTGAGGTAGACACCTAGCTCTCTTTCCTTTTCATCCAACCTGGATTCTAGTCTCAATGCTTACTAAGTGCCTTGCTGCCGTTGGACTTTGATATGGGTCAACAGCTAGTGAATCCTCACACGATCAAAGTGATGTTGGTTGGTCCTGTGACCTGGGGAGACATAGGTGTATCTGCCAGCAATGGGGTCCAGCTTCCTTGGGGTCATACAGGTGCACAGTTTTGAGATGTTTCTGGATTCATCACTGCATTTGGACCATCAGGTTGTGGCAGTGGCTAGAAGCGCCTTTCACCAGTTCAACCTTGGACCTGGGCACCATCATCCATGCCTTTGTTGCCTTGAGGCTAGTTTACTGCAATGTGTTATAAATACGGTTTCCCTAAAAGGCTGTTTGAAAACTGCATCTGGTGCAGAATGCAGTGGCCTGCTTTCTGATGAAGGTGAGTTGCCGGGAGCATATTGCACCTGTGCTTTGGACTCTGCACTGGCTCCTAATAGCTTTTTGGGCACATTTCAAGGTGCTGGTTTTGATTTACAAAGCCCTAAATGTCTTGGGCCCAACATGTTTGAAAGACCACCTCCCCAACCATGTTCCATTGCAATCCCTAAGGGCTGCCGAGAACAACCTCCTGCTAATTACATCATGCTGCCAAGTGTGAACAACCAAGGTCCTCAGTGAGACTTTCTTGATGGCTGCCCCACAGCTCTG
>QEPC01005198.1:1838581-1856514 GCA_003113815.1 Sphenodon punctatus
GGGGACGGGTCATCGGGAGCACATTACACCTGTGCTCTGGACTCTGCACTGGTTGCCAATAGTGTGCCGAGCTAGGTTCAAGATCTTGGTGTTGATCTGCAAGGCCCTTCACGGTCTCGGCCCCTCGTACCTCAGGGACCGCCTCATCCTCCGCGCCCCAGAGCGGCTCCTTCGATCTGCCGGGGGTGCCTTCCTGGAGGTCCCCCGCGTAAAGCGGGGGGCCACAATGGAGAGGGCATTCTCGGTGGCCGCGCCGCACCTCTGGAACTCCCTTCCGGAGGACGCTCGCCTGGCCCCAAGCCTTTTGACATTGCGGCGAAATTGTAAAACCTGGCTGTTCGGCCAGGCCTTTGGGGAAGGGTTTAGAGGGTTTTATCTCCCCTACCCTATTTATTGTTTTAATGTTTTAATTGTCTCCCGGGTCCTGCTTTAATATTTTGAATTTATACTTTGATGTATTTTAAATAGTTTATATATTTTTATGTTTTTATTGTTGGAAGCCACCCCGAGCTGTTCTCAGGAGGGGTGGGGTATAAATTTAGAAGTAAATAAAAATAAAATAAATAAATAAATAAACCTGCAAAGGAAGAGAATTGGGGCTGAAAGACCAAGGGAAAGTGTGGGTAATGGAGCCTACATTGTGAGCGAGAAGAGTATGTGACACCATACTACAATTTCAGTGCTTACAAGATGTGCAAGTTAAGGCAGGAGCCTTAACATATACAATTTCCAGGTTTGTAGAAGTTTGCTTGATATGAAACCGCCTTAACTAAGTTTTGTAAAACGGTAGGTTTTTTGTTTTTCTAATAGAATAATAGAGTTGGAAGGTACCTCGGAGGCCATTTAGTCCAACTCCCTCTTCCTTTTAATGACTCAACTCTCTCTTGTGTATGTATTACCCTAATCGGAGTGAGGAAGAAGACATTAAAAAGGAGTGTAGCTGGCTGTGTTCTATGAATGGTGTGATAATGGTGAATCCAAGGAAAAAGCCTTAAATGCCTTTCAGCAGACCAATGCAAGAAGTTGGAGAAAGAGCCAATGACTTTGGAAGCTACAGGCTGCAGCATCTAACTTACGTGAGGCTTCCCGATGTTGGAAGATAAGAGTAATATACTTGGATGTCAGAGATAATATAAACTACTGTTTACTTATTAGATAATGAGTTTAGCATCTTGTGGTCTAATTACTTCTACCATGGATTTTGATATTGAGAACTCATGATTTTGGCAGTGCTGGAAAATGATCTTCTGGAATATTTTCCATATTCTCTCTAATTCCTGCCTAAATTTTAAAATGTCATTCTTATTAACTTTCTTTGATTGCAGCTATTGAATGGAATCGCAATACCAAAGTCAGTTGTAAAATTCCTGTTTATTCCAATGCATAAATTTAAAGTTCTTGTTAATTTTCCTTAGTGATATGGTACAAATTAGCATTTGCTTGAATTTTGTACAGCATTTGTGTTTTTCCTTGTTAAAATAGATTGTAACTGAAAGGAAATGTCAATTAACAGAGAACGTCTTTCAGTTCCAGGGGGAAAAGAATGTGGTTTTTTTAAACAAAAAAACCAAGAAAAGGCTGCCTTCTTGTCAGCATAGTTAAAAAAATGCTGGTTATTTTTAACAACCGTACTTTGCACGTGGCCCTTCTCTTCTCTTTTAAAAATCAGAATAGTTTGGGCTGATTCTGTAAGTAAGTGGTAGGAGGAAGTGCTGTGGGTGGAATAGGCAGATGGCATGCTTGTGAGAGGCAGAGATGAGTCAGTTCTCTTCTGCGTAGCTTTTCTGATTTATGCAGGTGGTAATGCAGCAGAAGATAACTACTTTAATGACAATCTTTGAAAATATTAGCTGTGACTTCTATCCATCTTTCTATGCATTGCAATAAGTTTGCAAAAGAGAATCTGGTAATGTATCTTAATAAACTCAGCCTCGAAGAAAAGTATGCAAGATTCAATTAAAGGTATACAACTTTGATATATAACTGTTGATTCTCCATCACAGGGAGTCTTTCTTAAATTAAAGCAGAGTATATTTTTAAGCAGTGCGGTAGTTCAGCCATAATTTCTGGACTTGATGCAGGAATTATGAGATGAATTTCTATTATCTTTTCAGCAGGAACAGAATTTTGTTTTCAGTATCTCAAATGCAAAGTTTGTCAATTTTGTCTGAAGTATTGCAGATAGCCTGTATAGAGCAAGTCAGTATAGGATGGACAAGTAGATTTTGTGCATGGTCTTGTAAAATATCGGTGCGTCCGCAAGACTTAATATGAACATTACCATTTTCCTACTCTTAGTGACATCTTATTCTTTGCTGGTTAGTAAAATAGAAGTCCCATTTTTACAAAACTTTAGCTGTACAGGAAAACCACTTCCTGATGATTATATATTCAAAATTCAGGTGCGAGGTCTAAAAAGAGGAAATCCCTTCCATTCTACATTTCCTTTATAAAATGTAAAGTTTTGTCAAATAGAAGCTGGTAAAAAGGAACTGCTTAGGCACTATCCATTCAGAACTGAAGTGGCACCGATGCTTGTGGTTTTGGCAAGAGAGTTTTTTAAATTATAATTTGGTGTTTTCTTGAGCCTTCAGCTATCAGGTTACTGTAGTTATTTCTCTATAAAAGATATCAGCTGAACTACATCATCTCCATCTCTTGCATTTGGGATCAACACGGTGACCATACCCTGATACAAATGTCATTTAAGACAAAATAAACTGTTTTTTCACTCAGTATACAATTCACCTGCAGCAGTCATTGTCAAAGGACATTGGGAAGGCCATTAGCATACCTGGTTTCAAAAAAGGATTAGATAAACTCTTAGAGGATAGGCTTTTAGTCAAGCTGGTCAAAGGATGAGATCTTTGACTGTCAGGGGCTAGGAGTGACCATTAGGGAATTGATCATTCAATAGAGTGACCTGTTGTGTACTTCTCTGAAGCAACCAAAGCTGCCACTCTTGGAGATAGGATGTTGAACTAGGTAGACCATTGGTCTGGAGCAGTATGGCACTTCAGTCATCTATAATTTTTTCAATAATACTTTTAACCGTCAGGGTTGCAGAGAAAAGCTTGGAAGATTCCTGAGTGGTGCAAAAGCTTTCATCTCTTCACCAACAGAAATTGGTCCAATAAAAGAGATCATCTGAACTACTTTTGGGTGCTTTTAGACAGACTCGGGGGTGGCCATCCCCAGGTCTACGGGGGAGGGGGTCACTCCCAGGTCTGCTCCAGCTGTGGTGGGTTTAAACGGAGCCGGCTGCCCCCCGCAGTCCACCCATGCATGCCCCCTCCACTTGCCATAGACCTGTGGGTGGAGCTCCCTAGGTGGCTGTCTGCAGCTCTGTTGCTGGGGCAACCCATGGCTAGGAGCAGAACTGCAGTAGCTGTCCATCCGTTATGCTATGCCCCCGGCCAGTGCTCTGGGCTTGGACAGCCCGCTCTGCTCGTGGTACTCTGGGATGTTCTGGAGCACCGTGAGTGGAGCTGGCCTGGAGCAAGTGGCTCCTGCTCTACTCCTGCTCTACCTCAGCCCAGGGTGGCCCAGAAAGGAGCAGAGCAGGTGTCTGTCTAAAGGCACCCTCTGTTTCCAGGGGTATGCAAAAGATTTTCAATGCTTGAGTTTGTAGCCCCCGGGCTCTATGGCTTATATATTCTTTCTTTCTGCAGATATTGCAGTAGTAGAGATGAGTGATGCTTTTCGCCAGCCTTCCCTATTCTATCACCTGGGAGTAAGAGAGAGCTTCAGCATGGCCAACAACATTATCCTCTACTGTGACACAAACACAGATACTCTGCAGTCACTGAAGGTAACTTCTCTCTTTCTGTCTTTCAATGAAATAATGGTTGCATACTTCTCAAAATTGGCATCAATACACAGATCCCTCGAACGTATTGATTCCTATTTTGTTTTTTCATACTCAAGTATAACCAGATTGAACTATACATTTGTTTTTAAGGGGAAACAACCATTAGTAAGGCGGCAAGTTTCTTTCAGATACTGCAATGACTGCATGTTATGACTGAAATACATCCCAACACTGGACTTATTAGTTGCCATTGCCAACATAGCCTTTAAACCAGGCACGTAGAGATTTGGGCTTCCTGATTCTTTCCAGCTCTTCCAACAACTCAGTGATCTTAACTGTGTCTTAGGAATGCTGTTCTCCTGTATTATCTCCCTTGTCCCCAAAGTCCTATTGGACCACTTGTCCTTTGCTGACCTAATACTTTTCTAGGACTGTCTGATATTCTGGACTGTGAATTAGCTATTATAATATGTATTCTTTTAAGGTCTTGGTAAATGGAAAAGGTCTCCAAAAACTGCAAAAGCAAGCTGTAATCACTTTTNATATAAAATACATCAGTAAAACAGGGCAAAGTTTTAAACAACTTAAGTTTTGTTTACAGTAAGTAGATAAGCAGTGCATCAGATTTTTGCCTCTTCTTCTGGAGGTGGTGTAAGACTTTTATTTAAAAAAAATCTTTTTATCAAAGCCCAGTTCTGGGTACTCGTATGCTGTCCATCAAGGCCTATTATACCTTGATTTCACGTGTAAATATTATTTGTGTCCACGTTCCAAAATTAGCAGATGGAGTCAACTAAGTCAGTTATGCAACTGAAGATAGTTACTACTCCAGTAACTGGAGATACTGTGTCTCCTATCAGAGACACAGACAAGTTCACAGTGATGTCACTGAATATGTATAAACATTTCTAAGTTGCTACAAGGGATTCCTTCCCTCCACGTGAAAACATTTCCTTTCAAACAGTGAGTGTAAAAAACATAATTGGGTTTCTCCATAAGTGGGGATTTCAAGCTCTTGTTTACATAGTGTGCTCCCAGACGTAACTCACTTCTTGCTACAGTTAAGCACACATTGTGTGTTACGTCTGGTTGTGTAAAACACGAATCCTGCTACATGCTTGCTGCATGTTGTATTTCTAGGAATCATGGAGGCAGACATCCCATAGCCAGTTCATACACACAACTACTTTTACGTGTAATTAAGCACATGCCTCAATTATGGTTTGTAGTAACCTGAGCAGCCCTAGAACCATGATATCAGCCCTTTTTACACAAGCCCGGGAGGAGCCGCGGTGCGGGGGGACGGGTGGAGGTGGCAACGGGTGTGAGGGGGGAATCGGTGGAGATGGGTGAAGCGTGGGAACGCCCCTCCCATCTCCACGGACGGTTGCATGGACGCCTCACCCACCTCACCTACTCAGTCCGCCCACATGGGCAAAGGGGGGACGTCTCGTGTGAAAAGGGCCATCATCCAGGCACCAGTTGATGAGAGGTGGCAGGAGGAAACTATCTGGCAGTTGCTGGAATGCGTGTTAGCAAGAACAGCTGTAGGAGCAGTTATCAGAAAGAAGTTTTTCAATGTGCGATAGATTGACACAGATTTATTGTTACATCTAGCATTCTAGCAATACATTTTGTGTAGTGACTAAGTTTGCAGGACCTGGAGGTAGGGGGTAGGCCCTTGTTTAAGTCTCGCCTTAGCCAGAAACTCACTTGGGTGACCTTGGGCCAGTCACATTATTCTCTCAGCTTAACTACCTCACAGGATTGTTGTGAGGATTAAGAGTTGTGTTAATTAGTTCTATGTGAAGCACTCTGAGTGCCATGGTACGGGGGCACTGTATAAAAATAAAAATTATTCTTATTAATTATCTGCAGTCTACTGTTAGGCAGACTTCAGAAATTCTGGGTGCAGCCTCAGCTATTAAAATCACTGGGTGCTGAGCCATTGCTTTCAATGAGGACAATGGTTGGAGTAGACTCTAAAGCTGGACTTACTAGTTGCCATTACTTATATACCATTTAAACCAGGCACACAGAGACCAGAATTGTGCTGTCTCAAAACAAATCAGTGATGTCTCCATATGTGTGTATCTCAAAAATTTAAAAGATTATTGCATATTTTAAAAACATCCCTGTTCACTGCTGCATACGCTACATTATTGAAAAGTTTGAAGCTGAGCTGTTTGTAAGAGAATTAATCTTTAAAAATAACCTCCTGAAAGCATGATCAGTCTTTAAAAGTGGTTTGAAAATATATACTCGATGAAATATGTAGGAAGGACTTAACACTGTGCATAACTGAACCTGTGTTATGTTCACCCATGTTTGCTCCAGGGTAAATATTTCAGAATGCTTTATATATAAAACATGTACCTGGAAGATTTTGTGTTGTGTCCCTAAAAGTTTAAATGAAAGCTCAAGCAGTGTTTGGGTGTGATTGGGTCTTAGTTGTTTAAGCTGTTTGCTGTAAAACAATATTTCTACTATTTGTACAATTTAGATACAGGTAATTTGAAAATTCTCAGTTCCCAACTTGAAATGGTTTTACACTCTGCTTCAGACGGTATAGAAATGTTATTTGCTGGAAATTTACTTCCCATGTTTATGTAACCATTAAAAAAAAGTATGATGGCATTTATCCCTTGGCCATGGCAAGCTTGTCAGCATTGCTCTATATAGAAAATGTAAGATAAATACACAGTTCAGATGCTAATTATCAGAATGCTTTGGGTCTTTGCAGAGCCGTCTTCCTCTTTTTTTTTTATAGTGAGTTGATTAAATAAGAATATATTATCTCTGCAATCTGTATTTTAGGAATGCTTAGTTACACACATCACCACTGCAGGAATAAATCTTTTACTAGTTGTTCTATTCATAATTTATTTTTATTTTTTTACAGGAAATTATTTGCCAGAAGAATAATGTAAGTATGAATGTTTTGGTTTTGTGGGTGGTTAGGTTTTTTGGGTTTTTTTGTTTGTTTTCCAATTAAAAAAAATAATCTTGGTACATAGATTTCTGTTCCGCTGGAGACTGTTGTTGTCCTGTTACCAGTCAAAACCTTTTAACTGTACCATGATGTATTTTCTACAATGCTGTTATCTTACGTCTCCATTGCAGTTCCGCTCAGAATGCCTGCACTCCTAGCAGCAAATTTGTATATGTCACCTAATAAACCTGTTGCTGGGTAGCAGGTTCATCATCCCCTTGCCTTGTTTCAACCTCTTGTTGCTGTTTTTCCTCTCCACTTCTTCTCTGCCCTATGTTGGTATTTTTTTCACATGTAAAACTTGCTTCATTTCCCCCCCCCCCCCTCTCTCTCTCTCTCTCTCTCTCTTGCTTCCACTTATTTCTCAGAGATGGGTCAAGCACATCCAGTGTTCTACCATTTCCTTCTACTACAAACTGTACACTGTATATGGACTGATAAACATTCTGTCTTTCACATACGCAGAATCTCATCCAATTTCCTTACACCAGAGGTGCGGGACCTGCAGCCCAGTGGCCAAATCCTGATGGCAGCTATTATTTAATTGTTCTCTTTCCAGTTCCTGAATCTGGCCCTGTGGATTCAGCCCCACACTCAAGCACCAATATATATATATATATATATATATTCAGGGGAAGGGTACAGAGATGAGGGGTGGCGCACTTAAAGACTGGTGATGGATCTATAGCACAGATCCATGATCTGGTCTTGCACATCCCCTATTCAAAATTCCATGAGGCCAATTGAGCTTGTACTAATTTTTAAAGTGGCTATGGGAGGAAAAAAAACACTCCTGTCCTAAACTAAATGTCTTGCAAATGTGTATGCTGTTGTAGAAGTTAGGGTTTTTCCTCTCACTTCACAGGGCAGAGTTAGGATGATACTATTTCACAGTATGTCAGTGGTTCTTGGCCTCTATTAACTTCTTGCAGCATCTGTTGCTGTTACTGCATTCTAAAGTATTGTCCTGAACTGCTGCAAACAAACAGGCCGCGGTTGGGTGGTCCGTGGGAGTGCTGCTACGGGGTGGCAGGTGGACATGGGTGCACATCCATCCCCCACTCATGCCTCCACGCAGAGCAACCTTCATTTTCGCCAATTGCTCTATGCAGGGGCAATGGGTGGTGGCACTTGTTACGCAGGAGTATGCACACACACCCACACACCCGCTGCTGCTTTCAGACAGGACTCACCCACTCGTGTCCACTGTGTGGGCATACGTGGGCATGAGTGGGTGTGTCTCATGTAAAAAGAGCCATACATTCTATCAGCATAGAATTGTGTTCATGTGACACAGCAATTATGTCAAAAATGTGCTCTGTTACCCCAAAAGCAGCACCATTACTTTGGGGGTTTCCTAAGGCTGGGGTATGTGATGTGATTAGTCTTACAAACTTGCCGTTTTCTGCTGTGTGTCCATTACTTGGGCATGCTGGTATCTGCAGTATTCCCTGGTATTTTCCTGTATTTCCTATAGAAACATCTTCATTTAAATCATACACCGACTGCTGTAATTGCTGAGCTCAGGTTATCCAGCTAAGTAATTATCTAAGATAATTGACATCGTTTCTATTGATAACAATGAAACAGAGTAAAGAATTGGGTCCTAAAACTGAATTTTAAAAATGACAAGCTTTTTCTGACCTTTTTGCAAGGAAAGACAGGTGGAAATGTTCAGTATTGGGTTGGGTTTTTTTTGCTGTAAAAAGTGCTTTTGCACTGACATTTGGAAGAATTACATAGATATTGTAATTTCAGCAAAAATATTCTCCCTAGTGATAAAGGGTATTAAAAACTACTTTGGTTTTTAAGAAAGCAGGGATGGAATTAACACTGTCACTGTGACTGAATTTGCAGCATTAGCCTTTGGGGCAGAGGGGTGCAAAGAAAGAGCACATTGGCAAATGGCAAAATGTCACCGATGAGAGAGGGCAGTGGGGGGAAACGGTGCGTCATGTATATGACTGTTAATGAGACTCAGTAATATGGCTGATAGTTTGGTACTATAACTGAGCGAGAGGTGGTGCACTGTCAAATTCCTAAACTGAAGAGGGATTGGCTTTTCCATAAATGGCTTTCAGAATTAACAAAAAGCATCTTCATTGGAGGATTATGTTACTTTGGTGTGTGTATTTGTTTTTTTAAAAAAATTGGAGTAATGATTAGAAAAGGGTACAGAGTAGAGCTGCAGTGTATACTAAAATTAGTACCCGTGGGTAATGCCTGTGTTTTCGGGCACCCAACGGGTGCCCCATGCCTGAAAATGCAGGCATTACCCAGAGAAAATGACAAACCCAGAGGTCCCAGCCAGGGCTTGTCAGTTTCAGAGGCCGGCTGGTGCTTCCCACTTAGACCACCTCTCAGCTGAGAGGCGCTATGGGGGGGAGGGAAGAGGCCTTTGAAAGTGACAGACTCCAGCCTGCTGTGGCTCCAGCCAGGACCTGTCAGTTTCAAAGCCCAGCTGACACTCTCCCTTCCCCCCGCCCCCAGCACACCTCATCTGAAGTTGCACGCCACAGCAGTTCTGGTCGGGGCTGTTACTTTCAACGGCTGCTTCCCTTACAGAGCACCTCTCAGCTGAGATGTGCTCTTGGAGGGTAGGTGTGTTGAAAGTGGCTTTTGAAAGTGGCAGGATCCGACGTTTTCAAAGGCCAGCTGGCAGATTCGTCAGGGGTGCCCAAATCTTCGGGTGCTCGATTACAGCTCTAGTACAGAGGGTCATCTCCCAACTCTGCCCTTGATTTATTGAATGTCTTGGCAAGGCACTTGGAAGAGATGTACATAGGACAGGCAGTTCAGTGCATGTTTCTCATCAAAAGTCCATGGGAGTTTAGACCCTCAGTTACATGTGTCTTTCACAATCTTCCCTTAAACATATTTGTGAAAACCTCTCTGAAAAGTGGGTTTAATTCTTGCTATATTGAGGTTGAGAGGTCTAGTTAACAAAAAAAAACACACAAAAAAAAACATCTAGGGGCCTGGGATAAAAAGGGTTGTACTGCTTTTCAAGTAACATCATTATAACACATTATCTTATTACTAGAGTAATTATATTAATGATCACACACTAAGTGTTGTGTTAAAAAATACTGAAAGGCACCTGAAATTTTCTAAATGTTTGGAAGTCATATTTAGTAACATGCATCAGTTGCTGGCAAAGGAAAAACAAATGCGTTCCATGCCCAGCAAGAGATTAAATAAGTTGCAAAATATGCTGTGTGCCAGAAGTACTTGTTTGTTTTCTCTCAACTTTGTCTTACTAAAACAGGGAGGAAAAAGTCAACAATGCCAGCTGTTTTGTTCTTTGTTCCAACAGAACTTTCTCTTTCAAAAATAATAGCAATATCATGCTGTATTGGCAGAATAAAAATAAACTGCTGCAGTGTCTGTGGCTAGAGTAGGGTAAGATAATGCCATTGTGCATACAATCATTTCCTGTTGCAATATGCCTTTGAAATATCAGCTGAAAATGGCAAACCTACTTTCTAGGTTGTAATAAACTGAAAATCAGGGTTTGCATTTTGACAGAAGATAAATGTTTTGATGCTTAAAACTTTTTAAGGATAGTTTTGCTTCAGTTTAGTAAGCCTGAGTGTCAAATAAGCAGAACTCATATTCTAAAAGTTCTTTATAAGGATATATCAAATTTATTTCAAAAGATATGTTGGCCAGACAGGATATGGTATATACAGATTAGAGCTACAGGTGGGCACTGGGCACCAAGTCAGGCACCCTGTTGAACCTGTCCAGTTAGTGCCCAAACATGACCTGACGGGCTACCTGTGGCTAAATCAAGACCCGGCTACTGCTGCTGTTCTGGTCCCGACAGCTGCTCCTTGCTCTTCCCTGGCCTGCCACTCAGCTGAGCTGGGCTCTTCTCACTTAGCTTTTTCTGAGTAGGGAGGGATTAGTGACGAAGCCTTTTCCATCATGGGACACAGGGGCACTAGGGATCATAGCGGGGGAGGGGCGTGTGGGTTGCATGCTTGCTGGCGCATCCCCCTCCCATTCAGAAAAAGCCGGACCAGCGAGAAGCTATTTGGACTGGAGGAGCAACAGCAGCTGGGTGGTGAGTCAGCCCAGGGAGCTGTGGGTGCTGGCATCCTGGGACGCCCCAATAATACCCACATCTTTGGGCACTGGGCACCTGATTGGGGGGGCACCCATTGGGTGCCCATTGGGGATGCCCCTATACAGATGAATGTCAACTGGTTAGTTTTTCTTAGGACTGGAACTGAAATTCCACCCAGTTTCCATTTTCAGTACTTTCATTTGGTCTGATTGGAATTTGAATTGGGCAAAATTCAGATCAGAATTCTGACTGGATCCATTGAAAGTAATTTCAGCATTTGCACATGTGCAAAATTGTTAGACACACACTATGGACAAGGCAGAGTGGCAGCAGGATCTGGACCCGACCGGAGTTTCAGTGGGACCAGGCCAGTTTAGCAGCAAATCCAGAAGGGCAGAGTCAGAGTCCAGACAGAGCCAAAACCAGGAATGTAGTCCGATGCAGGTGCATCAGGCAGAAATGAGAACACTGGAGTAGAAGGTAGGCAGCGAGGGTTAGGAACGTGGGGAGAGGAGACAAAGAAAGGGGTCCAAGGCAGTTGTTCAGGAGGTAGCAAACCAGAGACAGATTAAGAGCCAGGTTGTTGCGCTCCTGCTTCTTGTCACGTGCCTCTTATACAGAGCATGTCAGGTCAATGACCGATCAGGCTATGGTTGGCAGGAACCCCACCAAGCTGTCCAGTGGGTCACAAGACCAAATCAAGGGCGAGCCCTTGCTGTACTGATGACGAATGGGTACCAGCCACAAGCACCAGTGCCCCAAAAATACAAGTTCAAGACCAGGTCCTTACATTCCCACTCCCACCCACCCCCTTTAGGGACACATCCTGCATGCCTCTTCATGGCTTTCCACGCTAGGCTGTTTGCAAGGACCTCTTCTTGCAACCCATTTCTTGGTGCCTGGGAGCCATAATATTCCCTGCGCTGACAAAAGTCTGAGGTCCAAAGTCTAGCTCGGGGTCCTCATTGTCCTCAGACAAGAGGTCCCACAGCTGTAGGTCATCAGGAACCAGGACTGGTGATTGGGCAGAGGAGGAGGATGTGGGCACTGAGGCAGAAGCCGAAGGGGGTGTCAGGACAACTGGTGGGTCCGGGTGGACTGGTGACGGGACGGATTAAGCTAGCCAGCTGGCGGGTGGGTCAGATGAAGCTGGTTGGCTGGTGGGTGGATCAGGGTGGACGGATCGGACTGGCATGGAACGGAAATGGGAGGACTTAGTGAGGTGGCAGGAGCAGACACTGGAACGTGGGAATGTGGCAAACTTACAGGAACAGGCACAGGTGGCAGTGTAGCTGGTTCCAAGGCAAAGGTGGGCAGGGCTGTAGGATGAACTCAAAGACAAGCTCATATGCAAGGGCCTGCTCGTAACAGCTGGGAGTGGACAACCACAGGACAGGGCCTGGCTGAGGTGCTATTGGTTTCTTTGGGCAAAACCATATGAAGTGACCCTACCTGCCACAGTAAAAAGAAAGCCCCTGGACCCACTGATACTCCCATCTCATCTGTGGGCAGGCAAGAGAGCCAGGAATCTGTTTACTAGGCACCGAAGTAGAGGGTCGAGGCAGTGAGTGTTACAAGGAGATACTGGGCTACATGTAGACTACAGGTCTAACAAATATGTAAAACTAAAGGTTAAACATGTATGTAATGTAAAAGCTGAGAACTGGAAACTCAATTCATGCAATGAAGAGAGACAAAGACAGGCTGAATGTGGATTTGGAGACATCTGACACCTCTACAAGAGCCAGACAGAAGCCATTCAGTTGCAAATGCACCTTTTCCTGTGGACGTGACCAGGAACACGCACTCACCGAGCGGGAAAGGTAAACAAAGGACTCTGAAAGCTATTTAAACTGAGAGACAAGACAAAGGTTGGTTCCTGCTATCTCTCGCAGCCGAGAGCTTCATCTACATCTTGCAGCCAGGGAAGGCTGTGCCAAGCGAACTATGAAGTAAAGATCTTTTGGAAACTCTCTAAGACTGGAGCCCAGCTAAGCCTTCCACCGCTGTCTGAGAAAGAACTCAAGTGCATGGACTATTCTGTAGGGTAAGATCTAGCTAGGGAGTTACTCAGTATTGACTAGGAATGTGTTGTTTACTTTTTAGTTTATTAGCCACCCTGTGTTCAAACTATCTTTGCTTATATAATCAATAAACTTTCTTCTTTACTAAGAAGTGCTTTCTTTGGTCTGCATATTGGGAAACACAATCTGAGGAGCCTCTGCCTTCAAGCACTGGTGAACCCAGAGAGAGAGAGAGTCTATGAATGGGAAATTTCTGGGACTTTGGGAGACAACAGTATTGTCCCCTTTGCAGGACTGAATCAGCCAGAGAGAGACCTGGGTGGGCTGCAAGTGTGGGAAATTGAGTCACCCAACCCAGAAAAGTTGGGTAATGGACCCCAATCCCCGTAACAGTGAGCTAGGAGAAAATCCTGAGGATGTGAGCACAGGGTAACCAGAGGGTAGTCCAGGACCTCCCCATTTTTCTCAGTGACCAGATTCCCCGAGGCACTGATTAGTCTGGAGACAAAGCATGATAAGGGCCCCCAGTCAGGAGAGCGAGCTCATCCTTGACAGAATTGCTCAGTCCTGCCAGAAAAGAGAGAGTTGAGCTGATTCATTCCAGTCAGTGTCCCCAATCCAATGCCCCATGGATCCCCGCGCGGAACTGCATGTAACCTATGCGGATCCACATTGCTGGCACATTGTACCATGTATAAACTGCACGTGCGCACACATGCAACTCCGTGGGACATTGGATTGGGGCCAGTGTCTGCTATTAGCCAGTGGAATATGTGGAAACTCAGCCACATATGCAGCAACAGACCCACTGCTCTGTTGGAGAGTGCAGGACAACTTTTGCTGTTTGCGTATGCTGCGGATTGCCGTAAAGCAAGTCCATAGCTTCTGCGAATTCCTCCAGTTGTTTCAGCAGGAGATTAGAAGTTTCTAATAAAGTGCTCACCCAGGCAAGTGCAGGCCCCGTCAACTGACTAATAATGAGCCCAACTTTCGATTCGTCCCTGGCATAGGTTTGGGGTCACAGGGTAAAAAGAATGGAGAATTGATTCAAGAACCCTCGGTATGCTTGGGGATCCCTGGAGAACTTATAAGGGAGGGAAACTTTGAATTCCTTGGGTGCCATATTTGCTGAGGGTGGAATGGTCTGACTTTTCAAGGTCTCCAGGTGGATTCCCAGGGCCACATCCTCTGCCTGCAAGGAGCTCATGCAAGAAGCAAGAAGTCCCTTGCTTCTATAGCTTCGTGGTCAGGGTAAATACCTGCTTTTGAAGTTGACACATCAGACCTAGCACTTTTGGGAGGGAGAAGAAGTGCCCAGTGGACTCCATATTTCACCAGGCCCCCACCCAAAGGCAAGCCCCAGTTACCTGAGCAGGACTCATGAGGAGGCAGAGCAAACTGCCCAGGTGTGGGGCATCTGGGATGTAGGTGGAGGTAGGGAGTCGGGAAACAGGGCCAGGATCAGCAAGGAGAAGGCAGGAGATGAAGCCAAGGATGGTCTAGGAACAAGACAACGGGGAAAGGGAAGCAGTCTAGAGGCCAGAGCAAGGGACCCTGTGGGGACAAGGCTAGACACCGGGAACTAGAGAGTCACAAGGGAGCAGATAGGGGGAGGTTAGGGAAAAGGGTGAATGGAGGGGTCTGGAGGCCACCAAAGGGGACTACAAGCACAGGAAGGGAGGAAAACCCCATAGCTGAAGATCAAGGGGATCAAACCCCCTTATAGATCTATGATCTCTGGGAGAGATTACAGCTCATCATTGAGGTTCTCAGGAAAGGGAAAGTGCACCCAGGATACAGGAGCCAAGAATAAAGGGACTAGGTAGAGTGGAATCCAAACAAGGGACTAAACACAAGGAAGCCAGGATAATAGAGGCTAGGAACCAGGAGAACTGGAAACAAAGGAATCAAGGACTTAGACCATAAGGCATGGAGAAGTTGGAGTTGCTTTGCCCAACTTTTGCCCAGCATGCCTTTTATGCTAGCTAGTACCCAATCAGGAAGGTGGGAGGCAGGACTGGAGTACAGGAAAAACACCTGGGAAGGGTGTGGTTCAGGTAAGGACAGGGAAACACTGAAGGAACCATTCGGAGGACAAACAGGGTTGAGAACAGGCCTAGTGAGTGGTGCTAGAGGCTGAAGCAGTGCCCCAGAACTCTGGGGGTACAAGACCCACAGGAACTTACAAAAATGGCTGCTGGTGGCCATTTTTCACATGCACAAGTCATTTGATTGGAATTCCAATTGAAATTCTGGCAGGTATTCTGATTTTGTAGAACTTTTCTGTGAAATAGGAATGGCTGTTTTGAACCAGCCTTGCTTTTGCTTGAAACCATATTCGCCGTGGTTTCCATATTAGTTTCTTGGGAAAATAGCAGTAGTTGAGGTTCATAACAATAGCGGACTTATTTCAGTTCTAACTGGAATTTGGGGGAAATGGACATGCATGTTTTGAGTACAGCAAAGCTCAAACTATAAGTATTTTCTTTTCTGGAAATCATATTCTACTTAAACAGTATTGTTTTTCTTATCCAGGCTCATGAAATGGTTCCTTGAAGCACAAGGAATCTCAGAGCATTCCAATTTTCTTTGAAGCCTCTGTAATGGATCGTCTCTAAACCTTTGCAGGACAAGCCCATGGCGTATGGGCTGGGAGTAAGGTTCAGGCATTGACTCTGACCACGAAGCTACAGAAACGTGCAAGTCCTGGCTAGAAGGCTTTATTAACCCTGCTAATTGTCCCGAGATGGGAGCAGGAGGACTCTTCAGTAGAAAACCCTACTGGACAGAGGGAAGACTCAAAGGCTAAACAGCTTAAGGGGCTGGGAAAGTGAAGAGGAAGCCCAGGAACAAGAGAGGCCAGAATCAGGATGCTCATCCAGAACCCTGTGCCGTGTTGCATCTAGAGTCCTGCAACCCAACCTGAGTCCAACAGACCCCACTGGACCAGACTCCCCAGTAGTGGGAGGTCCTGTGCTAAATGTGGACTGTGGCTGTTTTTTATTTGTCCCCTTTGCCGTTTCTGGATCTGGCTCATGGATCCAGTCTTGTACCCTCATGCACTGAAAGTGAGCTCCAGAAAAATGAGTGGTGTCCTCAAGAACTGGGCGTGAATCCTTGGTATAGCATGGAACCATGACCGTAGAGCTACAGAAGCTTGCAGGTTCTGACTAAAAGGCTTTATTAACCCTGCTAATTGTCCCCAGCTGGGAGCAGGAGGCATGTTCAAGTACAAAGTACAAGAAGTACAACATTTTATTCAGGCAGTTAGCTTTCGCCATAGCCAGTGACGATAAAATAGTTAAACAGAAAAGCAATACAAAAAAGATACGAAGTAAGCCAGAAAACAATACAAATACAAAGTCCATGATCATAAAACTGAAATATGGTACACAAAAAAATTCAAGTATCATGAGCCATCTTAATAGCTCAGTCCAGCTAAAAAAAAGTAAAAAGCATAAAACAATTGTATCCTAATCCAGCAATTGTAGTCATAATATCTTCCAGTCAGGAACTAATAGATAATAAGAATTTTTTATTCAATATACCATCAGCTCCTCATAAAGTGCAGAGGCGTTCCAATGGAGCTCATCTATTTTAACAATACTATAAGTATCCGGCATTGGTTCTAGCATTTAGATGCGCACATAGGAGGAATGTTCAGTAGAAAATGTTTCCATCCCCCGTGCTGAGTAGACCTCGTAAGCACTTCCCTCCCCCTCACACACGTCTATCCAAACCATAGAGCTTGTGACAGTTTTCAGAAGTGGCCTGCATGAAGAAAAAAGGTGCTCTATCTAATTGGCTTGGGGGTGTTCCACTTGTGTTCTGTTTCAAGTCAATAGCAAATCTTTCATTTTAGTGGGAGTAGGCGTGCGTACACGCTGTGTATTTATATCAATTATAACATTAGCACATGTTAAGATTATTTGAGTACTAAAAATGATGTAAGAAATGGGTTTAATAACTTGTTTCAGAATTTTGCCATCTGTTCAAAACAAAACAAAACAAAACACCCATGTGTTAACAGATAAAAGCTTCCTTCAATACTTCTGATACAATTTTGTTGTTATGGATATTCTTTTCAGCCAGCCAGCAGGAGGTCTGAACAGAATCCTCTTGTTGGAGAATCAAGAAGAGAATAGATGCTTTCACCAAGATTGTTGACAGTTTTCCTGTCAAACTACTGAAACATACAAAAGAATGAAATGGCATAGTTAGTTACATTCTGAGAACAGCAAAAACAAACAAACAAACACTATAGTAGCAGTGTTTGTTCCTGGTAGAGATTTCACCCTTCTCGAATATCTGAATGAGAATAGGCTTCTTGACGAGATTTTTCTATTCGAGTTACTCGCAAGAGTCTTGCGAGGATGCCAGAGTGGCACGAATGACTGCTATCATTATTTTTAATATGTAAAACATAGGATAGAAGTTCTTAAATTCGTGCATGCACAGATAATTTTTGGTTATTTTTGAGAATTGAGTTACTTGTGAGAATCTTGTGAGATCTCACCAGGGCTGCGAGATTCTCTCGAATTATTTTCATTCTTGTTTCTTTTATCAGAAATGATGGGGTTGTAATAGGATCAGAAACTCCAGTGTGATCAGAATTATAGTGGGGCAGTTACTGGTAGCCTGAAAACCTAAAAGCACAATTTCCATGGATGGTTGCTACACTTGTGTTTCTTAATCTTAGCTGAATGTAACAGTATGGTGAACCAAGAGTATGTTCAGAATCAGGTTGACAAACAGCAGTCCAAAAGAGCACTTCTTTACTTATTATACAAATTCTTCAACCACGTATTCAATACAGAAAAACTCTTTTGGGTTATGACATAAATTAAGGTGCAAAGTCCCATAATCATTCATTCATTTCATTTATTAGATTTCTATACCGCCCCTTCCTGCACAGCAGCTCGGGGCGGTTTACAACAGTAAAAACATTTAAAACCATTTTAAAATACAACCATAAAACATATAATAAAGCTAGTGGTATATACAAATAAATAAACAGGTGGGGGATTAAAAATC
>QEPC01005198.1:1858608-1890469 GCA_003113815.1 Sphenodon punctatus
GGACCATCCTAACTGGTCCCTTCCCCTTCTGGAGGGGGCGCGCTAAAAGACCGGCCTGAAGGAGGTAATGGTCCGTCCACGACAAGGGCACCGCTGTCACCTCCCCCACAACCGGACCCCCCGCCTCAAGGCCAGAGCCGAAGAGAAATCACAGAAAAACATGGAGATTGTAAGTTAAAGCGCACACCTTCTCTTCTGTGCCATGTTAGCAGTGAAGACATTGTTCGCTGTCACATATTGTGCTCGCCCACAAATTAGGCTCCACACACCCACAGTTTGCTTTAGTCTAACAGACCCAATCCTTTTGTTCTGCAGGTTGGGGGAAAACACTGACACTGTAGGTTGGGGCAAACACCTCTGCAAGTTGGCATAGGCGTAAGCCTAACTGCATGCGATGCATAAGGACATCTGAATGTTCTGTTCATTGGTTTAAATGGGCTGTAAAGCATCAAATAAGGAGTTAATGCAGTGGTAGGATGTGGCCAAAATAATGCAAAGGTACCTCTCTTTCAGAGATCATTGTGCATACCTATTAAATATCAGTCTCACATTATTATTAATTATTATTATTATTCTAAACATTTATATAGCGCCAGTCGTGTGACCTGGTGCTGTACAGAACATAGAATTAGACGCTGTCCCTGCCGGTGGCTTACAATCTAAAAGACAAAGGGGGGAGACAGGGAGAGGGGACAGCGGGAGAGACATGGGAGAAGACAAACAAACATTCAAGCGGATGCGAAATCTCAGGTGCATATGCTTGGCTTGGTTACAAAGAGGTTGGTAGCAGCAGTCAGCAGAGGACAGTAAGTGTACGGGGAAAAACTAACAGGTTTTGGAAAGGCAGCAAGGAAAAGGTGGGTCTTGAGGAGGGATTTGAAGGAGTGGAGGGAGGAGGCAAGGCGGATGTGGGCAGGGATGGAGTTCCAGGCATGGGGGCAGCGAGGGAGAAGGGTCAAAGGCAGTTAGGCGAGCAGGAGAAACGAGGGATAGCGAGGGAGGGGACGAAGGAAGAGCGGAGAGCGCGTGCAGGAGTGCGTAGGGAAATTAGGTCCAAGAGGTAAGGGGGAGCTTGGTCATGGAAGCCAGAAGTTTAAACAGGATACGTTCAGGAAGGAGGAGTCAGTGAAGGGAGAGGAGGAGAGGCTGCACATGGTCGAAGCGATGGGCAGAGTGAATGACCTTGGCGGCGGAGTTTTGGATTGAGATAAAGGGAGACAGGTGAGAACAAGGGAGGCCAGCAAGTAGGAGGTTGCAGTAGTCGAGGAAGAGATAACTATTTGATGCCTGGACAAGACTTACTACAAAATTTCCAGCGAAGTCCTTGCATGTTTTCATGTGATCAGTTTTCTGTGTTGTATTTACCAGTGCCATTCGATCCAAAAGTATGATCCTTTTCTGAGAAGGTGCAGGCATGGGCGCATGTTGGACATTTGCTGGTTGGCGGGTAGTTTTCACCAATTCTTCTAGGGCATGCGTGACTTTGGACTTTTCAGATGTAAGGAGCATGCTTCCATCTGGAGTGAAGAGGGATCTTGGGAGAACTGAGAACTCATACTTCCCAAGTGCCTCTTTGGGGTCAATGTGTGGCCAACTTCTCACTACAATGAGGAATCTAGCTAAAAGATTTCTCTCTTCTTGAAGCTCAACAGTTTCGTCCTTGACCTTGGTCTTGTTGCATTTGGAGGAATTGTGAAATAGCTTTAAGGAGGCTTTTTTTCATTGGGAACCAGACTGGCTGCTGTGCTGTGGTGATTCTTTCTTTCAGACACAAATGTTTTGTGTAGCTTTGCCTCAATGAAGTCCCTGTTAAGAATGTCATGTTGGATATTTCTTGGCATCACCACCTTTGTCACAATGTTGACAGCCTCACATGACTTGTCACGAAAGGGATCCCCATGTTCTAGAATACTTTCCTTCATCTTTGAAACATTGCAGAACGCTCTGTAATGTTTGGACTCTGTGAATTCATGGTGTCTGTCTTGTACACCATGGACTTGTTTAAATTTTACCAGTCTGGAGAGCTCTGGGGCTATGAGGAAAAACCTATCAAGGGTAGCTTCTGATTGTGTAATGCCAGTTATTTCCCTCAACACCTTCATGCCTCTGTTTTCATGCTCTATTCCATGATCAAGACTGATGCAGCAGAAAGGAATGTTACTTTTGTTCACGCAAAAGTCTCCTGATTCAAGAGCATGCCATGTGTCATGATGGGTGTGCTGAAGCTTCGGCATATCTGCACAGTACACTGGACTCAGGCGGGCATAGTTTGTGTGGTCATGCAAATAAATACGTACGCTATTCTTGGGTTGAAAAACGCAGTTTCCAGTCTGCTTGCCTTGAAGCTCTCACATGTCATAGGATGGTCTCGAACTGTCTCATGTAGTTCAGAAGAAACTTTGCTGTTTCTTGGCTCTTGTTCTCAAACTCCTGCATCTTGTCAAGTAGATTTGTCCTTTCGTTGTGCCTGT
The DNA here is from genome assembly GCA_003113815.1 of Sphenodon punctatus. NCBI lineage: Eukaryota > Metazoa > Chordata > Lepidosauria > Sphenodontia > Sphenodontidae > Sphenodon > Sphenodon punctatus. The sequence continues at coordinate 1,861,080 of QEPC01005198.1, forward strand.
CATGCTTTTATGCATCTCAATTGACAATTCATTCTGGCCATCATGAATTGCCTGGTGCAATTCTTTTGCCACCTGTTTGATGATGTCTCTTTCAGCGGGGTGTTCCTTCCACACTTCATTGAGGAGCAGATTATAGAGTGCCACTAGTGTTACCAAATGTGCTTCCATAAAATAGTACAAGTGCTTGCCCTTCAATATTTGTCAGACTGTTGTTGGCGAGTACATGCCTGTTTCTACCCACAGCTGGTCAAGTCCACTTCCGTTAATGTATTTGCCCAGGACTTTCAGGGAAGAAAATATTGTGTGGAGGTCTCCAATGCGAAGTACAAATTTGCCTCGCGTATCACCTCTGGGCATAAGTTTTTGTGCCTTCTCGTACAGTTGCAGATCCAAGGTGACAATTGTGGGTATGCCAGGTCCAGCTAACATGGCACTGATGTGCTATGCTCCCATCAGTGCAGTGTACAGACCAGGCCGCTGCGTTGGCGAACATCTTACAATAGGAGCTACAACACCAACATTGGTTTTTGGTTTAGTAATGCTTCATTTGATTACAAGGCCAGTAAACCTCCAAAATGACAAAATAAAAAATACCAAACCCATATGCTTTTCTCTAAAGAATCCACAGAGCACATTCCTGCAGTAAAAACAATTTTAACATTCCATGCACACGGGACCACCAAATACAGACATAATAGCCCCCACTAATGCCCAGCTGGAGCCATAGAGCTGAACTTCATTGGCTTCCTAGCCACTTGGCCTGTTAAAGATCCAGATATTTATTGGAGCCTGGCTTGCTTCCTTACTGGCTGCATCTTTGTAAGGATTTACCTTCTACCCTGTGAGCCTCACCTTGAAGGAGACCTGTTACAGTGTGATTTTCAAGTTGAAAGACAGGCCCGTAGAACTGTTCCTTCAACTTTGGGGAAATGACTGATCTCTTACACTATCATATTCCTTCCCCCAGTTCTGTACCTCTCAAAATGGTGGCAGCGTTATGACAGGGATTTGTTTAGTAGCCTCTAGTATAATTTATGTGTTTGCTTTCCAGGACTAGTGTAGTGCACTGCACTCCAGTCATGTCCTCTGTTTGCCAGTGTGTCAGGGCCTTTTAGATCAGCTCTACACCACCTAGGAAGGTATTCTGTAGTAGTATTGTCAAGGGATTGCTTGCCTGAAGGCCTCCTTTTGTTGCCAGAGGATAAACAAGGATTGATACAAACAGAAAAAGCAAGTAGGGTGTAAGTAGAATGCGGTTGGGGTGGAGGATAAGTAGAATCAGGACCTCCATTACCCACAGGTCAGGGTGGCCGGAGAATTGTTTTGCAGCTATTTTTTAAAGTTGCCTGCTCTGCTGTTAGCTTCATTTATCACAGGAAACAGCTAAGACGTAGGATATGGGACTTGAGATTTGTTCTTGTTTTTTACATTTAGAGTTTTGTCATGATTGGAAAACACCCCATTTTCTAATTAACCAGCCTCAGATTAACAAGATTGGCAGTAAAACAAGTGGGATTATTCTTTAAATCTCTCAAAGCACCTTGTGTTGTCCTTGGGTATATTAAAACAAGACGTGTCCATGCATGCCCCCACCCCCCCATCCACACATCTAGCAATTTATGGTGGTGTGTGAGGAGGCGTGCTTCAGTAACTCATGCAACAACCACTCATGGCCATTACAGAGCACTCCTGAGAAATCCAGAGTGCCCCGTGTGGGCCAGGGTGGCTCCGGTAGTCATGCTGGGAGCCGCTTGTCTGAAGCGCTCCTCCCCATACATGTTGCATCCGTGGGCACCCTGCAGCCACACCAGCTACGAATCCCTGCTCCCGCAGCACTAGTTTAAAAAAACCCCATACTTTTCTCCCTCTTCTCTTTCTTAAATTGTTTCTCTGAACGACATCACCTCGCAAGCTCTTTCCCTTGCTTGTGACTCATTTGCATGTTTTCTCACTTTCTGTGAAAAATGTTAATTTGAAAATATGCATTTGACAGCATTGTTTGAATATTTATGGGTTGTTTGAACTTGGTTTGAAGTATCTTTCCTTATGGTTTACAGAAGACAGATGGCTTTGATGATCCCCTTTCTTCTTCTTTTGTATTTTAGTTGTTTTAGCATCTTTTTATTTTTTAATTTTTCTGTGCACTTTGTTTGTTTCTCTCTTTTGGTCCAGAAAGTTAAATGTATTCCATTTTAGGCTGTGTTGATTTGCTTTTCTTTTATCTAGTAACAAATAAAACGTGTGTGTGCGCTTGTGTTTCATTCCATTGATCAGCCTAATGGTACACAAAAAAGAAAATCCAGAAATAGATCTCAGACAGCTGAAAAATTACAGCACACCCCCTACTCTAAAGGAAGAACAGTTTTCCTGTTTACAGGGCTATGAAGGCTTGGGTACAGTATCTGTAGAAGGCAAAACAATCATGACGGAATAAGCTTATATAGTCTCAGCCTTAAATATTCATTTTCTTTTTTAGACTTGTTTTTTCAGTTAAAAAAACAAACTTTCCAGTCTTTCCTACATATTACTCTTTTTAATATTTATTTATATCATATGCGTATGATATATGGAAAAAGCATCAGGGGTGGGGGGTGAAACAGCTGTAGGAATAAATCTCCAGACATGTAAACCTTTCTCCTGACTCTGTCTCCTAGGCATTTAAAGCCCATTTTCAAAAGTGAAGTGATTTAGAGTCTCTTGAAAACGTTATCTTTTTATCCCTCTGTTCCTCTGACTGCCAGTTGTTGAAGGAGGATACTAATCCTAGAGGGCAGTGTGGCCTAAGTGACTAGATTACAGAACTAGAAGCAAAGGTATTTAGGCTCTATACCCTGACTTGGCCACTAACCTGCTGTGTCACCTTTACTAAGGGTGTTTTTAGATGAGTGGGGGAATCTAGTGGATTGAGAAATTCTCTCTTTAAAATGTCACGCAGGGAGCGTTTAATGCACCAGAGGTTGCTGACCGCCATTGAAAACAGCGATGCCCGGCAGCTCGCACATTATCACGACCCTAATTCTCCCACGGAATTTTAAAAAAAAATCTGCAGGAGTCTGGGAGACTTGGGGCCCGATTCTGTGCCTCATCATGCCGGACTCCGCAGCCTCATAGATGCAGCGCAGGGCCGGCTACTCCCCCCACAAGCTTTCCCCCCCCCCCAGCTACTTTGGGTGGGGGGCATCAGGACTTGCCTCCCCTCCCACCCTTCATAGGCTGTTACTTGAACTTCCAACTTTATTGACGTGGCCATAGCCATAACAAAAACGTATATCAAACAAGACAAGACAATACAAGCAAAGAATACATAAAAAAACCAACATAATAATATAATATCATAGCTAGGAAACAAAACCAACAATAGAACCAAGAAAAAGAATACCTAAAAAAAACGGATAAAAAATTAAAAATGAGCAGCCAAAATCAAATAGATTAACCATCAAACGACAAGGGGCGCTTTAAACCCCCCAAAAGACTTCCTCCTAATAAACGCCTGGGTTAAGAAAGAGATGACCTGGACTGTTAACTCCTCTTTCTTATTAATCAAGGCTAGATCAGCCAGGGCACTCTGGGTTCAACCTAAATGATAGGAGAAAAATTTTCCAAGGAATTTATCCCTTAGATCATCATAAAGTTTACAGGAGCAGATAATATGGGCAGTTGTTTCAAGCTCCAAAAAATCATATGGGCATAACCTATCAAAGAATGGGATAGAAGTTAATCTCCCTTCCAGAAGCTTTGACAGGAGAGCATTAAACCGAGCAGAAATAAATAACCACTTGCCATTGACTGGCACTGGCAAATTTAGATATGTTGCGATGGAATCGATGGGGGTGCCCAACTAAAATAACTTTTCACATGCAAGGACTGTCTCACAGCAGCCCAGCTCTCCTGGTAATCTAAATCCCGCCATCTAGTTGAGACCTCTTGAGAGGCCACCTGGAAATCTTTAGTGCACAAATACTCTCGAGACAAGCCCAGGGTCATTAAATGATGATCTATCTTTATGACCCATCTATTATGGAAGGGATCATACCTTAAAAAGAGAAACAAACCTCCCACCCCTAAGAACATGACCCTGAGCCATAACTTACGGACTGCTTGCCAGGCCTTAAAGGGCCAGCTACGCTGACCCAACTCAAGCCAAAACGCTGCCACTGGAGTGCCTCCTGGTGCTCTAGAAAGGGTGCACAAAATTTTTGACTGAATCCGATCGAATGGTTGAACAATAAGCGGAGCCCACAGATCAGTACCAAAAAGAAACTGGGCACCCACCTTGGCATTAAACACTTCCAAGGCCATTTTAATCTTGATCCCCCCTGAACGAACAAATAGTTTACGAATAGCTAAGGCAGCCCTACTCGCCAAAAGCTCAGCACCCCTAATATGGTGGAACCATGACCCAGTACTGCTAAAAAGGAGGCCTAAATATTTAAAAGTCTTGACCTGCTCCAACAGTCTTCCTCCCACTTTCCACACATGAATATTAGAACACTGGGCCCTGGCAAACACCATGATTTTAGATTTGGCGTAATTGATTTCCATGGAGTTATCGACACAATATTGGGCAAAAGCCCGCAGTTGCCTATTTAGCCCAACTCTCGTCTGAGAAAGCAGCACAAGGTCGTCTGCAAAAAGCAGGTTACCTATGTAACGGGTAGCCAACCTGGGTGGAAAAAAACTTGATTGAGCCATTAATGGCACTACATCATTAAAAAAAAGATTAAAGAGGGTTGGGGCAAGGACACAGCCTTGCCTTACCCCTCTATGGACAGGCATCTCCTTGGTCACATACCCCTTTCTTTTCTGGCAAAATTTCCATTAAAAATTAGTCTGAAGTTGTTAAAAGAATGTTTGTCGGATATTGACCTGCAGACTCTGAGGAGTCATTCAGGTCAATCCCGAATTTCTCCTTTTTATGGTTTGTTGCTTCCTCCCAAGTTTGGGTGTACATATTTAAGGGACATTTTTGATAATCAATTGAGAAGAGAGTTTGTCAATCTGTGCTTCCAAACTTTTATCTCTGCTGTTACCCAGGGTAGGTATCTGGGTTGTCCTTATGAACAGAGAAAGTGTCCTTGTGGGGAAGATGAAATTGAAGATCTAGTTCATTATTTATTTATTTTGCCCCCTATTTGAGATCGCAAGAAAGGACATGTGCTCTAGGATCCATCCTCCTCAGCTAGCTTCTATGCTCGATCTAGTATATTACTGTTTATCTGATAAAACTCCATTTGTTACTAGGGAAGTGGCACTGTTTGCTATGAGGGCAAGTATAATTAGGAAAAGGTTTACGGATTCCTCGATAACTTAGAAAATAGGGGAAGTAAAGATCCCTCTGGAAGGTTGAAGATAGGGTTTAAGTTTTAAAAGGTATTTTCTAATTTCCTCTTATTTTATTGTAAAAACTTAATTTTGAAGTTGATTTTATAAATAATTTGTATTTAGATTTGTATTTAAATGTGTAATTTGTATTTATACATTGGCATGGGATTGAAATTTTGTTGGGTCTTAGGTTCTTAGGTTTAAGATGTAAATTTAACCGGTGTATAAAATGTTTTGTATGTTATGTTACTTGTTAAACTTGTCATGGCAATAGCCAGTACAAGGAATAAATAAATCAATCACCCACCAAGATAAATAAATTCTCCTGGAATATCGGCACCATAAGAACCATTAAGTAAGCACAGCTCCAGGACTAACATCAGACCCACCAGTCGAATACCAGACTGATTGACGACTGAATCTTTAGAACATCTAGGGGCTTTGGCCAAAGAGTACCGTAAATCAATACAAGGACAATAAGGAAGTAGATCTTGATCGGATCTTCCCAATCTTGCATTTAGATCACCCAAGACTAGTAAAAAGGCGTCAGGGAAAGAAATCATAAGATCCTCAATACAAGCCTCAAATTTGTCCCAAACTCCCAAATGGTAGGCCCTGGCATTGGCTGGCAAGATATACGTATTCAAAAGAATCCAGACCCTACCAGAGCATTTCACAACCAGCCCCAGCAAAAAGAGAGGGAGCTCAACCACTCATTTGACTTGAATACCCATAGGCTGGTAAATAAAACAGATTTGCGGCAGCTCCATTCAGTGCACTCCCCATGCAGTTCCTCCTAGGCACTTCCTGCCCCCTCCCAACGGGGCCTCCTAGAGCGACGCAGCTGGATGACATCATCTGGCCACATTGCTCTGGGAGGCCCCATTAGGAGGGGCCAGGATATGGCTAGGAGGAGGTTAATGGGGAACGTGCTGAATGGAGCCACCGCCACTGCAGGTCTGTTCTATTTACCAGGCTGTGAAAGGGGGGGAAGGGGAGGCGAGCCCTGGCATCCCCTCCCACTGACGTAGCCTGGGGGAGGGGGGTGAAGTGAAGCCCCAGGCTTCCTTCATCCCCCTCCGCCTGTGGAATCTCCTGCCCTGCCTCTTCCCAGTGGATGCTGGAAATTCTCCGCTGGGAGAAGCGGGGTAGGAGATTTCGTGGGGCGAGGGGGATTCTGCAGGAAATCCGCAAATTGCATACCCACATTTGGCTCGTGGCCTTGCACATTATTTTTAAAACTGGATTTGTAAAACCTCGATATCGAGGTTGAAGGCTGGAGATACTATAAGCTTATTCTGGCATGATTCCTGTGCCATCTACAGATACTGTATCCATGCCTCTCCTTGTATGGTAGATGTTCCACAGTAAGAGATGGCCTCTGCCACTCGATGTCGAGGTTTTACAAATCCGGTTTTAAAAATAATGTGCGAGCTGCCGGGTGCCGCTGTTTTCAATGGTGGTCGGCGACTTCCAGTGCATGTAAACGCTCCCTGTGTGACTTTTATAAGAGTGGATTTGTCAATCCGCTAGATTCCCCTGCTTGTCTAAAAATGCCCTAAATCACTTGTCCCTCTTCTTGTCTGAAAGACTGTAAACTCTTGGTGGCAGGGGACATCTCTTACTGTGGAACATCTTCCATACAAGGAGAGGCTCAAAAATGTAGAAGGGACCAAAGTGGGGTATAATGATAAAAGTTCTGAAAGCTTGCGTACTCTTAGTAACAGCAGTTGGGCCAATAAAGCAAAAAACCACTTGGTTATGTTTGTGTTAAACTTGCTGCTAGTTAATTTTATAGGGTGCTCTCTACTTCTAGTATTAACAACTCCCTATGTACTTCTATTTACTCATTGAAAACTGCATCCCTTGCCCCTTGTAATTTCCAGTTTGTAAGATAGATGTCGTAATATAATGCAATTTTTTTCCAGCTGATTTTGCTTATAACATTTGTAGACCTGACTTAACGTTTGTCCCAAAGTGCGGAGGGATCAGTCCACTGGATAAAGTGTGGTTTGAAAACAACACACCCTTCCATCCAGTTGTCGCAGAAAGAGGCATGCTGTCCAACTATGAAACCTAATAGAAGAAAGCATAACAATAATAATAGTATTAATTACATGCTGCCTTTAGCTATTTCTCACTTCTCCTCCCTCAGTCCTTGAACAAAATTTTTAACATGTGCATTCTTCTCTACAGATGTGCACTGGTAACTACATATTTGTTCCTTATATGATAACACCACACAACAAGGTGTACTGCTGTGACAGCAGTTTTATGAAGGGGCTAACAGAGCTAATGCAGCCCAGTTTTGAGTTGTTGCTTGGGCCAATATGCTTACCTTTGGTGGATCGCTTTATTCAACTCTTGAAGGTGGCACAGGCCAGTTCAAGGTAAGAGCTCTTATTTTTGCTACAAAATACACAAGTGTCTGTGGATGATATAGATGTTAGACCAGGTCTGTAAACACCTGCTCGCTAGTGGGGAGTAAACTTGGGAGAGCTGGCAGGAGGGTTTTTACTGCCCTGTCTGCAGTGTAGCCCAAGCCCTGGAACTTGTGCTTCTATTAGTGCTGCAGGGAGCTATCCTACTTCTCCGGCCTATCAGATGGTCAGTGGGGAGTAGGGGAGTCTCCTTTCTCCCTCCTGGCAAGTAGGATTCTATGCCTGGCCAGTGGAGGTCAGAAAACATCCCCCCTCCCCCGCCCGCCTCATCCTATATGAAACATATGTTAATCCAGTGTGTTTTACCATCTGAGCCCTTTCCCTAAACGGTACCATTATGCATAGACTCATGAGAGTTGGATGAGATTTTCACTTGTTAAAACCTTTATAAAGGAACTGTGATTGTGGTAGTGCTTCCAGATCCTAACCATGGCTTTTGGACCCCATTGTGCTAGCCACTGTACCAACAAACGACAAAAATGTGATCTCTACCACCAAAGACCTAAAATGCTGCTATTTCCCCCCCGCTTTCTAGCCAGTATTTCCGGGAGTCCGTTCTTAATGATATTAGAAAGGCTCGTAACTTGTACACCGGCAAAGAACTTGCAGCAGAACTGACAAGGATACGACAGCGAGTGGACAACATTGAGCTTTTATCTGCTGATATTGTAATCAATTTGCTGCTGTCTTACAGAGATATTCAGGTATGAATCTACTATTCAGATACCATCTATTGCTTCTGCTTGACAAGTGCGGTGCTTTAGCAGACTAGTTGGCATTTGGCTCGCTAACACAATGTTTTTATTACGAATGTTGCAGATACCACTAACGTTCACAAGAGGAACTTGATGTTTACTTACTACTTGCTTTATTTGTCAGTGGCTCAGTTTTAAATAACAGAACTTTATTCACATGAGAACCTTTGCCCAAGGGTATCTTAAGCATATGAAGAATGTATATGTGGTGCAAACTACTCTTCCATTATAGCTTTAAAATATGTTGTGATAACACAGGGAGATACCAGTATATCACACTAAAATGTCTATACAATTCATGTCCAGATTTGGGGATTTTTGTGTAGAAATAATTTTATTTTTCTTGTGCCTGGCAGATGATTTGAGAGCAACATATTTGACTGGGACTACGATTGGTGACTGGGTTTCAGATGTAATTTCTCTTGAATGACTAATTCTTGCTTAATCATAGATTTTTGAAGGTTTTATGACTCCTTTCAATAGAGAAAGCAATTCTTTTATTTTTAAATTCAAGGACCACTATAGAAACTGGTATTTAAAGTCTTGTTTACATTTGAAGGCAGAATAGTACTTGTTCAGATACACAGTACACTTCACAAAGATTTTCAGGATACTTGAGTTCCAACAGTTTGCCATATTATGTACTGTCAGTTGCCATGTGAAAGCTATAACCAGCTGAGCCTTCTGAAGCTAATATCCTATCCATGGTGTATACATCCTAAAATCTCTAATGTGCTAGAAGAATAGAAGCATCCATCCTTATGTAGTACAACAGCTCTGACTTGACTGATTTTCCTGTGCTAAATGCTCTGTATTGTTGTAATAGACTGCTTCATAGGGAACTAACCATAATGTGACATTGAAGAGACCACTGAAATTCATACATATATTTTTTTAACATGTCTTTCAGCTTAAAATGTAACAATTCCTCATTCATATGACTGATTTTGGTAGCCCTTGCCTACAGTAATAATTTAAAATGTCCTTATTTTCCCCTTCTTTTGGAAGGATTATGATTCCATTGTGAAACTGGTAGAAACTTTAGAAAAGCTTCCAACCTTTGACTTGGCTTCCCATCACCATGTGAAGTTTCATTATGCATTTGCACTGAACAGGTAAGAATAGTTTTTTCTCCATGAAACAGTAATAGTATCGTTCTATGTGAAATTTCTTCTCCATGGGGAATGGTTAATGCAGTATACAACCCCTGTTGAAAGCTTCTCACTTCGATCTGAATTCAAAGTGAAGCATTTTGGGGAATCTGCCAAAATTTCATTACTCGGCTAAATTTACCCTTTCCCCCTCAGTCTGAGATTTTACTTTCTCCTCTATATCCTTCCCTTTATTTAAGAACATAAGAAGTGCTATACTGGGTCAGACCAATGGTCCTTAAGTCCAGCATTCTGTCTCCAACTTTGACACTGGCCAATCTCGGTCGTTTGGGAGAAGTACTCAACAAGTCAAATGGGGCGACCCATTCCGTGTTGTTCACTTCCAGCTCCCGACAGTCAGAGGCTACCTCACCCACTACTTGGCTAATAGCCATTAATGGACTTACCCTCCAAGAACTGATTGAATCCTTTTTTAAGTCCAGCTATAGTTCTGGCCTTGACCACATCATCTCTTTTTCTTGTACTCTAGTGCATGCAAAACATAGAAGATACTGTATGATGCATACAGTCCATGGGTTGAAAGCCAAGCCCTACCGTGTGGCAGCTGCACTTGTCTGCAACGGGGCCATGTGCGGATTGGGCCCTCTGCAGGTCGTGTGGCTGCACCCAGTGTCTCCCTCGGGAGCCCACAAACCCCTCCAAGCCAGAGAAAAAGTTTGTGGACTCCATGATTTGAAGAGAAATAAGCCTAACTCTGTGGAGCCTAGGAAAGTTTCAGGAGGCAGTCATTTTAACCCTTTGCTTTTGTTGTTCTGTCTCATCCCTGTTTTCTCTTTCCCTTAATCCTCTTCTTGGTTATGTTATATTTAAATAAAGTTGTCTTTCAGTCTAAATGCTGGTGAGGAAAAGATCTTTCTCTCCCACTCCCTATCTCTGAGCACCTGAGGTAATCTAACTACCTCATGTGGTGTGGACCAAATCTGCCTACCTGTTGAGACCAGTCAACAGGGACCTTTACGTGAAGGTGCCTTCCGTCCATCATGACAGACTAACACTGTATTGATTTCAGAATGAGAATTAAATTACAATGCAAGGGTGTTGCTAGGTGGGAATAGGCCCTGGTGCAGAAGATGGAATTCCCCTCCTCCCAACCCCCTCTCCCAACAGCAGGAGATATAGCTGCACCAGGGAGCGTATGCCCTGTCTCTTATACACATCTAGATGTGTATAAGAGACAGATGCTTGTGGGTCCAACTGCCTGTCCTTATTCTAGCTGTGCCCTTGCTTATGATGTAGCAGAAAGTATGATTTGTTTCCCCATATGATCGCTTACATTTGGTAAAAAAAATAAATTGAGCCAATTAGATTTTTTGCCATTGGTTTCATTGGGAACACTACAAACTTCAGGACGTGAACATTTTCTAAATCACATTAGCAGTTTTCTACACCCTGATTCCATGCACATATTCAAAGTCCTTCCTCTCACACCTCTTTCCTCCCTCTCTCCTGAAATAGTCCAATGAACACATAAAAAACCAGAAAACTGGCTGAAAACAGCCAGTCATAACAATTGAGCTGTCTTTGTATTTCCTTGTAGATTTTAATTGCTTTTAACAAATTATAAAAGCTCGATTCAGGGTGATAGCAGCTTCCGAAGTAGGAATCAACTGGAAGTAACTGATGCTTTTGGCATGTGGTCTACCCGTATAAATACTTACTGAAAATATGAACTTGTAGTTCTGATGCATTCATTTTCTTTGGAATTGGATGTATTTTGGACATCTGTTTTATACTCAAATATTTTTTAGATATGACATTTTTTGAGATCATGAATTATTGCTGAAGAGAGAGGCCTTGTAATTCAAATTTAAAAGCTTCATCCACATCCTGCTGTTTCAAAGAACATTCACTTTCTTAGGTTTTTCTGACTCTAAATCTGAGAAATTTTGCTGAGTCATGGTTGTTGTTTTTTGCCATTACATAATGGCAAGAGATTTTTTTGTAGATCAACATAAACGTTCTATTGTCGTCAGTTTGTCTGCAACTCCATGAGGACTGCTTAAAGTCTACTTCTGTTGATGATGAATTTTTGTCCTTATATAAGAATCTCCTTTCTAACATTAAGCCTTATTTTTTCAATTCAAACGACACTTCCCATGTTCTCCCAAACCAGGTTAGTAACCGGTTTGATTCAGACTGCCTGACTATGAAACGTGAATTGCATGAGATGTATTCCACCTACAGAAAGGCTGGTCTGTGTAAGATTTCCTCTTCATTTTATATCCTTAAAAAGCAGTATAGGGAATTGCGTCAGGTTAGGAAATTGACTCACTGCAAAGCCTTATGGGACAAACTGGCCATATTTGCTAGTAAAAATGCCAGTGCTGATTTCTGGCATGCAGTTAATGGTATGTTCTCTCTCAGCACAAGCATGTTTCATCCTGCTGTGTTCCTAAGACTGTGTTCCTAAGAATGTTGTTATGGGTCTTTGTTTGCTAGTATCCCATCAGGCTTGCGTGAAATGTCTCCTGAGGCTGATCTTCCTGACTGGCTCCTTGTATCCCCATTTGATATTGAAGATTTAGTTGTACATCTCAAAACTGGGAAAGCCCCATGCGAAGATTTTGTGCCCACTGAATTATTTAAATCTTACCTAAATTGGTGAGCACCTCTGCTGGCTGCTTTGTTTACCCATATCGACCGTTCTGGAAAGTTTCTAGATGGCTGGAAGATGGCCATAGTAGTTTGCATTTATAAGAAGGGCCCTAAATGTGATCCGGGCAACCATAGGCCTATTAGTCTTCTCGATATCAAGGGCAAGTTGTATGCTAAACATCTTTTAAGAAAGTTAGAGAACTGGTTGGAACAAGAGAAAGTGCTCTATGATGAACAAGCAAGATTTCGGAAGGGCTGGTCTACATTGGATCACTGGTTTGGTTTTTTTTATCCCATTTGGTAAACATTATTCAATCATGCTAAGCTCTATGTGGCCTTTGTGGGCTCTAAGTCTGCATTTGATTTTGTGTCCTGCGAGAGGCTGTGGCAGAAGCCATCCATCAGTATTGACAGGCATTTGTTGTTTTTCATGGGCTCTCTTTACACTAACACGGCTGTGCGCATCAGACTGGACACTAGGGGACACTTATTGGGCCCAATAATGATCAATTCTGGGGTTCGTCAAGGGTGTATTTTGGCCCCTGCTTTATTTAACTTTTACATCAATTATCTGATTCTGGCAGTTGCATCTCTTGAAAATCATCCACCCATGCTTGGCACCAAACATTTAACTTGCCTGCTTTATGCAGATGATGGAGTTCTTATGTCTCAGTTTAGGGTTGGGATGAGGAAAATGCTTAGGGGTTTGCCAGATATTGTTCTAGAGAAAAACCGACTATTAACTATGTTAAAACTAAAATTCTGGTATTCTCCAAACGATTGGTTCGTCATAAGTGGGAATTAGATGGTAATGAAATTGAGCAAGTTACTTCATACAGATACCTAGGAATTGTGTATCTGTCCTTGGGTGCCTGGCCAATTCATGCTAGATGAGCAATAGAGTAGGCTAATAAAAGTACTAGAGCCATTTTGCGCTTTTTCAGATATAGTGGAGGTAACTTAGTTACACTGGCCATTCATGTCTTTGTGGCCAAATTGGTTGCCCAACTCCTGTACGGTGCCCAATTGTGGGCCAATGGGAAATGCCATGAAGTGGAGGTGATCCAGTCAAAGTTTATTAGAACCCTTTTGGCTGCCCCAGCAGGGATTCCCAATGCTGCATTGAGGTTGGAAGTTGGTAGAAATTCATTATCCTCCTTGGTTTGGTGCTCCATTGTCAAATTTTGGCTCCGTCAGCCCCTTTTAAACCCTCGAGGCTTGCTATTGCTTGTGGCTAGTAACCTTCGGCTGAGACAAGTTGATCAAATACTGAATCACTTGGACTTTTCTGCTCTGTATGTCGCTGCTGAGGGATACCTCAAGGCTAAGGCTGAGCTAAAGATAAGGTTGCTGGACTTGGATAGGCAGACTGCTATTGGACACTTAAATTCAATACTGTTTATTTCCTCTACTCCTTCCCTTGCTCCATCGAAGGGCTCCCCTGCGCAATACTTGAACACTTCATTAGTTAAAAATCACAGGATCCTGTTCTTTCGAGCCTACACAAATGCTCTTGTTTCAGCAGTTCTAGAGGGGCGATATGGATCTATTCCATTTCAGAAGCAGATTTGCCTCTGTGGTTCTGGGGACATAGAAACTGTGCATCATATACTGCTTTTTTGCAGGTTTTATGAAGATATAAGAGAGATTAATTTGCCCACTGCTCAAATCTTTTATTGGAAGAACTGCTGGGGATTATCACCAAATCCTCTTTGTGGATACTAATAAATGTATGCCACCACTACCCAGGCTAATAAAATTAGAGTACACTGGCTGACTGAAAATACTGTAGTGTAATTTACATGCTGGGTTTTGCTTTGGGCCTGGTTCTCAGTCCTTTGGTTGTATTTTCATCACTGTTAATCTCCCTTTTTGGTATTTTATTGTTTAATTTTATTCTTATGTCTGTTTTTATATATTGTATGTCTGTCCGTTTATGGGTTTTTTGTTTGTGTTAGGTATTTTGTGTATGCTAAGGCCAATGGCCAAGCAATACTTCCCTCTCTCTTAATGGCACAAGATTTATGGCACAGAATTATCTGTGAAAGAACAAGTGATACAACAAAGTCCATGACCTTTCTCCTAAAGATAATCTTTGCAAGACAAAAATTGTCAATATACATATTGTTAGCATATTTAAGATTCATATTAAGCCTATGGGAAGTTTTCTCCTAGCTCACCTTTTGGGTTTAGGTGAAAATGAAAGAGAAAGGATAGCCCAGCAGGTTCGAGAACTAACCTGAGAACTGGACACCGCGGGCTCAGTTCCCTTCCCTTCTCTTCCACACGTTTGTGCAGGTCTGTGGTAGGAAGAACATAAACGGTACTGTCAGAGCAGTGGTCCATCCAGAAGCAATCTTGTCTCCAACAGCTGCCACCTTTGCTTACTTTGGAGAAAAAGCACAGCAGATCATTGTAAGCTCTCGGGCAGGGACCATGTCTATCTTATTTTTTGTAAGTGCCAGGTACATTGGTGGCACTATATAAATGCTTATAATAATAATACTAATCAATCAATATAAAGCTTATTGTTGTGACAACATGTCATAAACAAAATGTGCACTATACAACGAGTCCACAAAATAAAAAATCAAACACCAAACCCATCCGTATAAAAATTCCGAACTGCCTGCTGTTCTCGTCTAGATCTAAACAGACATGTTTTACAATTGAATTTAAATTAATATTAACTTATGTTCTAAACTAAACTAAACTTATCAAAGCTTTAAATCGCACTTCAAAGTGGATCAGAATCATCCAACCTCATAAAATATTCAAATATACCGATGGCTTTGTACAACCCATACAACAATAGCCATATTAAAAATATCCCAGCATGAAAATAATGCTAAAAGATATCCCTAGCTCTTCTACGGAGCTTGAGCTCGGGAGGCTGTTGACCCCTGGCTACCACAATTTCATGGCACTCCCAGCCGTGAGGACAGCACACATAAGATACTGCATTTGTATATATGTTTAAAATTCAGATGCCATATTCATATATAATTAGTCATTCGATACCCATTTCAGTAAACATTGACAAAACAAAGTACCTCACACACCCTCGAAGTCCATAAGAGTATTATTTTAGCCGTCATTTATATCCCCATCTATATGCATCCCACGTCAGCGGGGCAGAGTGGGGCGGAGTGGCTTAGTTGCCTAGCTCATCATGTACCTGTTTTCAGACCCCCCTCTTCCATACCCGCAGACTTGAATCGGCCAGACTTTTGCCTGGCTTCAAGCATTTGAGACAACATGTATCCTATTTCTCGCACTTGCTTTCCTCCCACAGCAGATAAAAGAAACTGAAGTCGGTATTTGCTCGGCCAGTATCTTTTCTTGCCCAAGATCTTATTCAACCACTCAGCCCTCACTGCATCTGTGTACCGACAATCCAGAACTACATGTTGCAGGTCATCAATTTGATCCAACCCACACGGGCATTTACGCTCTGCCCAAGGAATCTTGCTATACCGGCCTTTGAGCACTTTAGACGGCATTAATTGAAACCGGCAGAGTGTGTAAACTCTTCTAATTTTAAAATTATAAAGTTCACTTAGATATTTTTCTCTGCCCCAGGTCTCTTTCAACTTAACATAGAAAAGGGCCACCCTACTGGACGTAGCTTGTGCTAGTTGTTCTTGCCCAGCTGTGTCCTCCAGCTGTTTCAAGATTTCCACTCTGAGATGAATAGGAATCAGCTGAGTCAGCAGCAGATACCCATATCCTAGGTTGTTCAAAAATACAGTCAGGTCCTCTCTCCAGGCGGACCCCTTAGAAACACCGAATGTTTCCAACCAGCAGACCTTAGGTAATTAATCCTCCTCCGTATCCAGCATCCTAAACCAGTACCTAAGTAGCTGACTTTGTGCTCTAGTCTTAACAGGAAACAATTCCAACTCTGTTCTCATTAATGAGATCGGCGAAGCCGTAGGGGACCCCAGAACCTTTCTCATATATGAGTTCTGGAAGCCCTCCAAATGTGAGTCTACCTGGCCACCCCATATCTCCGCTCCATAAATAGCTTTAGGAATCAATTTATATTCAAGCAGCTTTACAGCTGGGGCCACCTGCCTACCCCCGTGTTTAATCCAAAACTTTATTACCCCATTTGCTGTTTGCTGCGTTTTCATTTCTGCCACTTCCCAGTGTTTATCCCACTTACCCGTGGCAGAACACATTAATCCTAAATATTTGTAACAGTCGGCCTGCTCCAACCTTCCAGCACCCAATCTCCATAAATGCTGACTTCGCCGTTTTGAAAAGACAACTACCTTAGTCTTTTTGCTGTTGATTACTAGTTCATTAATCCTACAGTATTCCTCTAGTTGCTTTAGTACTCGCCTCAGTTCCACTCTCGTGGTGGCCATAAGTACCATGTCGTCTGTGTACAGCAATGTATTTATTCGCCTACCCGCCACGTAGGCTGGGTGCAGATTTTCTCCCTTTAGATAATCTACTAAATCATTTATGAAGACATTAAAGAGCGTAGGTGCCAATACCCAGCCTTGCTTCACTCCCTTTGTTGTTTTTATAGGTCCTGTCAGATCCCCTGCATCAGAAATTCGTACTCTAATTTCAGTAAACTGATAAAGACGTTGAATCAAGGCTAACAACCTTGGCTCTATGCCTGCCTGTTTTAACTTCCCCCACAGCAGTCGCCTATTCACCGAATCAGAAGCTTGCCGTAGGTCCACAATGACCACATATAATTTAGTACTCCTTATCCTGACATATTTATTAATTAATTGACCAGGACAAAACAGTGGTCCATCATTGATCGCCCCTTTCTAAATCCCGCTTGCTTAGTCCTAATTATCTTATTCTCCTCCAACCACTCCTCT
Source organism: Sphenodon punctatus (assembly GCA_003113815.1). NCBI lineage: Eukaryota > Metazoa > Chordata > Lepidosauria > Sphenodontia > Sphenodontidae > Sphenodon > Sphenodon punctatus. The sequence goes on from QEPC01005198.1 coordinate 1,878,212, forward strand.
AAATGGACTTGTAGTGTCTTAGCATAAAGTTTGGCCGGTATATCAATCAAACTTATTGATCTGTAATTCGAAGGGGAGGCTCTATCTCCCTTTTTATAAATGGGCACTACTATGCTCATATTCCATTTAGCTGGGATAATCCCAAAGAAATGTATGAAATTGAATAATTTCTGCAAAATGGGGATCCACCACTCACAGTTCCCTCTCAGGAATTCCCCAGTCACTCCATCCTCTCCTGGCGCCTTATTCCTTGGTAGACTCAGGATAAGATCCCTAATATCCTGGGTTGTCATCCGTGTCCATTCTGGAAAGGACAAAATGTCCTCTTCCACTCCCTCTATCTCCAGAACTACATCCCCATTAAACAAACCATCATAAAATTCCTCCTAGTCTCCTGCTAATATCTCTGAGCTTGGGGTATACTCCTGGTAGAGCCCTGCATTTACAATCTGCCAAAACGTTGTCCCATCCCCATTCTCCACTGCCTCTGCCAAACGCCTCCACTGTACTGCCTAATAGTCCTGTTTTTTCTTCCTAACCAAAGCCCTGTACTTCCTTTTCTCTTCTGCATATTGCCTTATAACTTCATTTCCCCTAACTAGTCTCACTTTATATGCCAATTTCTGCAGTTTATTTTTTTGACACTGAAAGCCAAAATCAAACCATCTAGGCTGTGTAACGGCCATACTTGTCTCTGAGGCTCATTTGTTAGTAACTCTAACCTTATTTTACTTAGCATAGTTGTATACCCTCCTGTCACATCTGGCCATTCCTCCTGTTCGTCCAACAGTTGTGCCCTCAAATTAACAATTGGGCCAATAATACTAATAATATAATGGAGTGATCCATTTCCTGCTGTTTGTTCTCAGCTCCTGACAGTGAGAGGCTATGTCCCCCCCAAACAATTGACTAATAGCCATTTATACACCTATCCAAGTCCAAGAGCTTATCCATACCTTTCTGGAAACTGGTTATATTGTTGGCATTAACATCGTCCCCTGGCCACAAGCTAACTGTATGTTGAGTGATAAAGTACTTCCTTTTATTTATTTTAAATATGCTGCCAGTTAGTTTCAAAGAGTGTCCCCTAGCTCTAGTATTACATGAAAGGGCAAACAACAGCTTTCTAGTTGTTCTTTATGACTCATGATTTTGTATCGTATTCCTTCTCAGTTGTCTCATCTCCAAGTTGAAGAGCCCCCATACCTAACAAAACTCTCCTCGTACCTTTTGATCACTTCTGTTTCCCTTTTCTGAACCATTTTCCATTCTACTATATCTTTTTTGAGACGAGACAATCAGAACTGCAAATAATAATGGGTGGTTTCATCATAGATTCATATAACGGCACTGCGAGATATATTTTTAAAAACATTTTTATCCCTTCCCATGTAATTCCTAACATTCTGTTTGCATTTTTAATCACTGCTGTACACTGAGCGGATGCTTTTAGTGAACTGTCCACAAGGTCAAATTACTCCAAGGTCACTTAAGTGTTTGTATCATTATTTTCCCATCTGTAAAATGGGATTTGTATTTCCTCCCTTTTGCACAGCAGTATTATGAGCATAAATACATTAAGACTGTAGTCCTCAAACCACTTACTCCTTTATGACTTCATTGTTAGTGTTGCAGAATAAGTGGTTTGAGGACTGCAGCATAAGGATGTAATCTTGTTCCCACTAAAGTCAATGGACTTTAGTTTACTTTAGTGACAGTTTCACCCTAGGTATTGTAAAGTTTTCAGTGATTGTAACGAAGGCCTGAAATTGAAATATTTATATATGTTTATGTACCTATTTTTAACAGGAGAAATCTACCTGGAGATAGGCAGAAAGCTCTGGAGGTTATGATACCTCTAGTGGAACACAAGGACCAGGTAGCTTCAGACATGTACTGTTTAGTGGGACGAATTTATAAAGATACGTTTTTGGACTCTGGCTTTACAGACACAGACAGCCGAGATCAAGGGACATTCTGGTAAGTTGTCTGTCTTTTCATGTCTGTGGTGTTTCTTTGTGTTGGAAAATTTTAGCCTCAACGTGTTTGAAGAGAAATTATTATTATTATTATTTATTATTTTATTTATATAGCACAAGCAATGTACCTGGCACTGTACAATCCACAGTCAGAGACAGCTCCCTACCCCTAAGGGGCTTACAATCTGAGAGATGGAATGGGGTTACGAGGGAGAGGTAAATATCAGGTTCTGAGTGAGGGGGAAAGGATGCAGTATCACTCATGACAAGCTAGGAAAGGCCTGACGGAAGAGATGGGTTTTCAGGAGGGATTTGAAAGTTGGGAGGGAGGGATCAGAGTGAATGTTATCCAGGGAGGGAGTTCCAGGCATGAGGGGCAGCAAGGGAGAAGGGGTGAAGACATTTAGAGGGGCGGGGGGGAAGATCAGGGCAAGGGAGGCCAGTAAGGAGGAACCTGCAGTAGTCAAGGTGAGAGATGACAAGAGCATAGACTTGGGTTTTTTCAGCAGCAACAATAAGGCAAGGCTGGATTTTACCAATGTTGTACAGAGCAAAGCAACAGGATTTAGCAACAGCTTGGATCTGAGGCTTAAAGGAGAGGGAGGAGTCGAAGATGAATCCCAAGCTGCGGGCCTGAGGGACCGGTTGGATGGTGACTCCCTCAATGGAAATTGAGAGGGAAGTAGGAGGAGAGTGTTTCGGGGGAAAGATGAGGAGTTCAGTCTTGGCCATATTAAGCTTGAATTGGCAATGAGATATCCAGGCAGGGATATCGGCAAGACAATCAGCAATACGAGTCTGGATGGAGGGGGAAGAGAGTGGGAGTGGAGAGAGACAGTTGCGTGTCATCAGCATACAGGTGATACTGGACGCCATGGGTTTCAGTGAGTTTACCCAGAGAAAGAGTGTAAAGGGAGAAGAGAAGGAGGCCCAAGACAGAACCTTGGAGAACTCCCACAGAGAGAGGAAGTGACGTAGAGTAGGTACCAGCAAGAGAAACATTGAAGGAGCGGTTCGAGAGATACAAAGAGAAGAGGCTGAGAACAGAGTCCCGGAAACCAAGGAAGTGTAGCAAATTCAGAAGGAGGCCATGATTAGCAGTGTCAAAGGTGGCAGAAAGATCGAGGAGGACAAGAACAGAGTAGAGGCCTTTAGACTTAGCTAAAAGAAGGTTATTTTGGCAAGGGCAGTCTCAGTCAAATGGAGAGGGTAGAAGCCCGTTTGGAGGAGGTCAAGGGAAGAATTTGAAGAGAGGAAATGTAGACAGCTTGCTCCGGGGCCTTGGAAGCGAAGTGTAGGAGCTAAATGGGGTGATAGCTGGAAGAGTCAGAGGGGTCAAAAGTAACCTTTTTAAGGACAAGGGAGACGGTAGCATGTTTGAAGGCCAGTGGAAATGACCCAGAAGAGAGGGAGAGATTGATGATGTGCAGCAGAGAAGGTGCAGCAGTGAGGGCAATCGATGTTAGGAAGCGAGAGGGGATGGGATAAAGTGATTAACAGCACAAACACCTTTTTCTAGCACGGTATGTGAATTGCTCCCCAAGTCACTCTATTTCATCTTCTACTAAGGACATATATAGGATCGTTATGATTGTACCTCACACGTGTAGGAATACACATTCCAAATCATTGGGAAAATACACTCTTTTGCACTGGGATGCAAACTGCTTGCACTAAGCCTTGGAATGCTCTGCTAGGTCAGACTATTGAGTTGGTATGTAATTATTATGCATAGGCAAGTCATAAGAACATAAGAAGTGCCATATTGGGTCAGACCAATGGTCCATTGAACCCAGCATCTGTCTCCAACAGTGGCCAATCTCGGTTGCTTGAAGTACCCAATAGGTCACTATGGGGCAATCTGTTCCCTGCTCTTCACTCCCAGCTCCCGAGAGTAAGAGGTTACATTCCCCAAACCTACCTGGCTAATAACTGCTAATGAGCCTATCCTCCAGAAACCTGGCCGACCCTTTCTTAAACCCAGCTATACTACCGGCCTTGATCACCTCTTCCGGAAACAAATTTCACAACTTAATTGTGTGTTGAGTGAAAAAAGGCTTTCTTTTATTTATTTTAAATCTGCTACCTGTTCGTTTCATGGAGTGTCTCCTAGTACTATTTGGGTAAATAACCATTCCCTATTAACACGTTCCACACCTCTCATGATTTTATAAACTTCTGTTATATCACCTCTTAGTCGTCTCTTCTCCAAGCTGAAGAGCCCCAACCTATTCAGCCTCTCTTCATAGGGGAGCCGTTCCATACCTCATATCATTATTGTTGCCCTTCTGTGTACCTTTTCTATTTCAACAATATCTTTTTTGAGATGGGGCAACCAGAACTGCACACAATGTTCAAGGTGCGGTCGCACCATTGATTTGTATAGTGGCATTATGATATTTTTAGTTATATTCTCTATCCTTTTACGAATAATTCCTAACATTCTATTTGCTTTTTTGATGGCTGCTACACACTGAGCCGAGGATTTCAGTGTATTGTCCATGTTGACTCTGAGGTCCTTCTCCCCTCCTCACAGGACAGGTGATCTTAACTGAAGGAATGTGTTCCTCCTTCCCCTGGATAGGCAGGATCAACTTGATTGACAGCCTTATCCTATGGGAGGGGCACAGCCCACCATTGAAACCCAGTTCTGTTGCTGCCTTGCTGAGGGTAGGAAGCAGGCTCCCTCTCTGGGAGCTTAGGCCTTCAGATATTCTTTTATTTTCTTCCTTTTTCCCTTCAGGCCCGCTCCTCTCTCCCCCATCCCCCTCTAACCGTATGGGGCCCAGTTAGAGGGGGGAGCCGCCGCACTTGGAGCTGCTCCTCCTCAGTGGCTGCTGGGTGCATGGGGAGTTGAGCCGCGGTGGGGCCCTCAGGCACAGCAGCACGCTGACCAGCCACTTTTGTTTCGCCCCTCCCCCACGACAGCAGGGAGACAGGTGAAGCAAGCACAGCGGCCCCTCCCCGCGCCTCAGCCGCACACAGCACAGCTGAGTCACAGGATGGGGTGAGTGAACCTAGGGCATGCCCCAGGCCGGGGATTAGGCCCTGCCGCCCCGAGTAGTTACCGGAAGCTGTCCTCCTTTGGCTGGGGCGGCAGGTGATGGCCTCCCCTCACCTCTTCTAATCCCTCACAGGAGGCGGATCCCCGGCCCCCATACTCCCAGGGTGGGAACCACCACAGAGGAAGCAGATGGTGCTTCCCCCCTGCACGAGGGGACAACAGAGAGGAGAAATCGCTTCTCCGGGGCCCAGAAAGAGGCCCCTCTCCAAGGAGCAGGGGCAGAAAGAGAAGAACTGGAGGGGAATCAACTTCACACTCCCCCAGCTCCTCCAGGAGCTCGTTGTCATCTCCATCTAGTTTCCCTCCTCCTCCCTGCCTAGATCCTGCTCCCACCATAGAGGAAAAAAGGCTAAGGGGACCAGATCCTCTCACTATAAGAGGCACAGAACTGTCCAAGGGGGGTAAGCATTGCCCCCTTCAGGGCCCCAAGGATAAAATCCCTAGGCTTAGTTCCCCTTCCCCCTCAGTGGTCCTCCCCAACAAGGAGGATGGGGAACTCCCTGACTTGGAGTCAGATGCAGGGGAGGAACCTTTAGGGGAGAGGCTCTTTGAAGTAGAGCAGTTCAACGAGCTCCACTCTAAGCTGGCAGTGGAGTTGGCCGTTTCTCAAGCTGCCCCACCAGTAGAACAGCAGGAGACCCCTACTGAAAATAAGCGGGCCTTCCTTAGGGGAACTGCCCCCACCCAAGATTGGCCCCTAGCAAAGTTCTACATTGATACTATCAAAGGGGAATGGAATCACCCAGCTAGATTTAAGGGTCCTCACAAATTCATTAACAAATTTTACACAATTCCCAGCTCCCAGCAGGAGTTTGTGGTCCTACCCAAGGTAGATGCAGGGGCAGCAGATTTAGCCAAATTGGCAGCCCTTCCAACAGAGGGGGAAGGGTTCCCCAAAGATCCCCTCGATAGGAAAGTGGAGGTAGCGCTCAGGAACAATTACGAGGCCTCAATACTAGGCCTGAAAGCAACAGCCGGGCAGCCTACATATGGGCCAGCGACTTAGCCCGCAAGGTAAAACGAAAGGAGCTGCAAGACAGCTTTAAGAAGCTGGCTCTGGCATCAGCTGACTCACCGGATGCAACCCTGGACGCCATACAGCTAAATGCCAGAGCTATGGCAACCAACATGGTAGCTCGCTGCTCAATTTGGCTTCGCCCATGGAAGGTGGACCTTCCATCCAAGGCTGTCCTGACAGGAGCCCGGTACCAGGGCAAGAAGCTGTTCGGCAAAGCCATGGAAAATGTCCTCACCACTGAACCGGAAAAGAAAAAGGCCCTACCTCTGATCCCCTTGAAAGGCACAGATAAGAGCTCCTTTCGTTTTAGAACCTCTTCTCGCAACCACAGAGGTAACTGGAAGAGAAACCTTTGCCCTGGCAAACCTAGGTGGCAGCGAAACCAAAGAGGCGGAGACCAGACCCAGTTCAAGAAACCACAGTCCACAAACTCGAAGCAGTCCAAGTCCCCAGCGTAACTGGAGGCTGCCTCCTCTGAGTACGACAGTATACATCGGGAGGAGGTTCCAGCTCTTCGCAAATCAGTGGGTACACGCATCTTCAGATCAGTGGGTACTGGAAACAGTGGCCAGGGGTCACACCATCGAATTTGCATTTCCCGCAAGGGATTGCTTTCTGCCGTCACCACTGTCAAAGGACCCGCTAAAAGCAGGCAAGACTCTAAAGACAATCCAAAATCTGCTGGACATAAGGGCAATAGAACCAGTACCGCCCCCTCAGAGGCACTCTGGCGTGTACTTCATTGTCTTTACGGTACCAAAGAAAAATGAGGACATGCGGACCATGTTGGACCTCAAACCATTTAAAAAGAGAGTCAGATATTGGAAGTTCCGAATGGAAACGCTGAGCTCCATCATAGCATCCCTCCAGCCTGGAGACTTCTTAACCTCTATAGATCTCCGGGAAGCCTGCCTACATATCTCCATCCATCCATCACACAGGAGATACCTGAGATTTGTAGTCGGCGACCAACACTTCCAGTTCTGAGCTCTCCCCTTCACACTCGCTTCATCCCCAAGGGTCTTCAAGAAAGTGATGGCATCACTAGTGACGCACTTGAGGACAAGGGGTATCCACATCTACGCATACTTAGACGACCTCCTCTTGAGATCCCCATCCTGAGAGAGGAGCCTAGCCGACTTACAACTGATAATAGAGTGCCTGGAGACCCACGGCTTTTTGGCGAATAGAGGGAAGAGTTGCCTGATCCCGTCGACATCCATTCTACACCTGGGAGTCCGGCTGGACCATATCTTCAGGGCCATATCTTCCTATCAGACTAAAGAAAAGACAAGATCCGACTACTTCTAATGTGCTTCCTGAGAGAAGAGAGTTCGAACCTCATGTTCCTACCTCAAGTCCTGGGGAGCATGGCCTACTGCATAGAGACGGTGGCCTGGGCTAGACTATGCTTAAAGCCTCTGTAAGCCTTCCTTCACCCCTATCAGGAGGAAATAGTGAACCGCACACATCTCTCCATCAGAATACTCGACACCCTGAAACAACAGCTGAGCTGGTGGTCCTTTCCGAGGCATATAGAGAAAGGTCTGCCTATGAGAGACCCGGAGAGAACGATTCTAACGACAGATGCAAGCAACTGAGGTTGGAGAGCTCACTGCAAGTTTGGATTGGCACAGGGCAGGTGGTCCAAACATGAAAGAGGTTGGCACATCAACAGATTGAAGCTGAGCGTAGCCCACCTTGCCGTGCTTCACTTCACCAGCCACCTCACTGGATCTCACCTATTGATTTGGACAGACAGCACCACCACCATGGCATTCATAAACCACCAGGGAGGCTCTCGCTCAAAATTGCTTCAGGAGGAAGCGATGCTGCTGTTCCGCTGGTCTGAGAATTGTTTAGAGTTGATAAGGGCAATATACGATGCCAGGAAGATCAACACAACAGCAGACTGGTTGAGCTGTCAAGAAACAGACCCGGGGGAGTGGTCCCTCTCCCCGAGAGCATTCAATCTAATCAAAGAAAGATTCGGCGAACCCGTGATGGACCTGTTCAAACAATACCAAGGTCCCCATTTTCTTTTCCCGAAGAAGAGACCCAAAGGCAGTGGGACTAGATGCTCTATTGACAGCCTGGCCAAGGACGCTGCTATATGCCTCCCCCCCAACCCCTGTTCCAATTCTTTCTCGAGTCCTTCGACAAGTTCGTCTTATTATTCCTTCAGGAATAATTCCTGAATAATAAGACCTCCAAGTGATCCACTTCCATTGGTGCGTGTTGACGTTGTGAACACCATTGGGCAAACTTGTCCCTCGTTCGACCATAGACCTTGCTGGTCGATTCCCGCCTAGAAGACAACAAGGTATCAAGCAGCTTGCTAGAATATCCTACGGAAGCTAGCTTTCTTCTCTCCACATTCAGGCCGTGAGTGCCAGCTTTTTCACGTTTGGATGGAGCAGTGGGCCCTGAGAGAGTAGATCTGCCCATGCTGGGAGTCGGAGCAGATGTCATACCGTCAGGCTCAGAGCGTCCGAGAACTAGGGTCGTCGGGGCCAAAATGGTGCCAGCAGGCTGACTCGGGCCCGCTGATGACGAACTTGTCGAAGGACTCGAGAAAGAATTGGAACAGGGGTTGGGGGGGGAGGCATATAGCAGCCTCCTCGGCCAGGCTGTCAATAGAGCATCTAGTCCCACTGCCTTTGGGTCTCTTCTTCAGGAATGACTGGAGAAGGAACTGAAAGTGAACCCGATCAAAAGACAACTTTTGACATTATCCAACATCATCAGCTGTACAGGTCAGCCGCCTATTTCAACTCATGCGCTAGTCAGGAGGTTTATTAAAGCTGTAGAAGTCCTCTCACCTCTGGTGTGACACAGATTTTCTACGTGGAGACTTAATATCTTTCTGGATGCATTGACCAAACCTCTGTTCGAACCATTGGGCAAGGTTTCATTCTTCCTGCTGTCCATAAAAACCCTCTTTTTAGTAGCTGTCACATCAGCCCGCAGGGTTTCCGAGTTGGGGGCTCTGTCAGTAGACCTGGAACTATGTATCTTCCGCCCAGACAAACTGGCCCTGAGACCCGACCCATCCTTTCGACTGAAAGCAAACTCAGCTTTCATCAGGAACAAGAGCTGGTGCTACCTTCTTTTTGCCCAAAATCACAACATCAGAAAGAGTGGATATGGCATAATCTAGACGTGAGAAGGGCTATCAAAATCTGTCTGGATAGAATCTGCCTGATTAGATCGCACTCCTCCCTTTTTATTAACTGTGTCAATAAGAATAAGGGTAAGAGAGCGAGCAAAACATCTCTTTCTACTTGTCTGAAAGTCTGCATCACGGAAGCCTATAGGGCTCAGGGGGTCCCCATTCCTCAAAAGCTTGTAGTTCATTCCATTAGAAGTGCAGCTACGAATGCGACACTGCTAGGTAGGGTTTCGCTAGAAGAAATATGTAGTGCTGCCACGTGGGCATCAGTGCATACCTTTGCCCGTCACTACAGACTCATGTCCCTGGCCTTGGCAGATGTGGCCTTTGGGTGGAGGGTCCTTCAGAGGGTTCTTTTGAATTAGCGTGCCTGGACTCCCCGGAGGGTCAGGGTACTTGATTACTGGTGGGAATCCACCCTCCCTGGCGAGGTTCTGCTTGGGGATGCCCCATCAATTAAGACCATCTGTCCTGTGAGGAGGGGAGAACGGGAAATTTCTTACCTGTGAATTTTCCTTCTCCTTCCTCTCAGGACAGATGATCTTCATCCCTCCCTCTGTGGGATTCCAGGCATCAGGGGGACTGGAGGGGGGTGTCTCACTTTCCTTGTCTCGTTTTATACTATCGCACTCATTGCATTTTCTGCACTTGTTTCGCTGTTCTCTGTGTCTACCAGTTAGGGACAGTTTGTTTTTACTTATCTTTCACGTTAAGTTTCATGGTTAACAGTTTATATTTGCTTCAGTTGGCTTATTTAGTTTCCTAGTGGCTTTGGCAGTCTCCTCCTAGGTTTTGATGGTGGTCTGTGCCCCTCCCATAGTATGAGGCTGTCAATCAAATTGATTCTGCCTATCCAAGGGAAGGAGGGACACATCTCATCAGTTAAGACCATCTGTCCTGAGAGGAAGGAGAAGGAAAATTCACAAGTAAGAAATTTTCCATTTTTCTGAGTGGTAACTCCTAATTTAGAACCCAGCATTGTGTACATAAAGTTTGGCTTGTTTTCCCCTACATGCATCACTTTGCACTTGTCCACATTAAATTTCATCTGCCATTTAGATGCCCAGGCACCCAGTCTCATAAAATCCCCCTGCAATTCTTCACAGTCTGCTTGCTTGTATTTTAACTACCTTGAATAACTTGGTATTGTCTGCAAATTTCATCACCTCACTCCTTACTCCCCTTTCCAGATCATTAATGAATATATTAAACAACACCAGTCCCAGTACAGATTTCAGGGGCACTCCACTATTTACTTATCTCCATTGTGAAAACTGACCATTTAGTCCTGCTCTTTGTTTCCTATCCTTCCGTCAGCTTTTCAGTCATTGTTAGAGGTGAATTGAATTGTATACAGGAGTCTGTATAGTTGAACACATGACAGCAAGCCTTTTCTTATTTGTTTGACCACAGTAGTGGTCTCCAGTGGAAGGTAATAGAAACATTACATGTATGCTATTTTATTATTTGTTTGTTTATTATGTTAGATTTTTTTTTGGTCTGCCCCATACTACTACAGTAGCTCTGGGGTGGCTCACAACATAGTAAAACATATAAAAATAACGGTATAAAATATAATAATTTAATAAATATATAATAAATAACCACAAAATAACATTATAAAACCTATCCCAGGCGGAGCTGAAAAAAACACCTTCCTTTCCCAACCCTTCACCTGTCTCCCTTGTGGAGCCTAGCAGAACAGCCAGGTCTTACATTGTCTTCAGAAAGAGGGGAGGTCTGGGGCCAGGCAGACCTCAGGCAAGAGGGAGTTTCACAGCCACAATGCCACCACCGAGAACACCCCCCTCGTCGTCACCACCGGGGGGACTTCGCAGAAGGCACCCCCAGACGACCGCAGGGGCCGATCCAGGACCCAAGGGGTGAGGCAAAGCAGGGCCCAGGCTGTTTAGGGCTTTATAGGTCATAACCAACACCTTGAATCGGACCCGTAAGGCTATAGGCAGCTAGTGGAGAGAACGCAGTATTGGTGTAATGTGTTCACAGTGTCGCGTCCCTATAAGGAGATGGACCAACGTGTTCTGCACCAACTGCAGTCTCTGAACCATCACTAAGGGTAGCCTCACATAGAGCGCAGTAGACTTTAGTCTTGAGGTGATGAAAGCATGGATGATAGTGGTGAGATCAGTGTCTGAGAAGTACAGCCAAAGCCATCACACCAGATATAATTGGTGAAATGCTCCCTTCGCCACAGCCGCCACCTGGACATCCAGGCGATGCTGTGAGTTGAAGAGCACCCACAGACTACAGCACTTGTAATTACATTGGGCGGGGTGATGTTCCAAGTTAAGACACCACCTAGATTTTAAATTACCTAACCTCTACTTTTGCACTCAGCTGGCAGGTAAAAATAATTGAGGTTGCAACTTTGCACTGGTCAACGAATATCATTTAGAGACCTAACTGCCTGATCGGTAGGTGCATATGACAATGAAACCCACACAATTGCTGTGGCAAAAAATGGGCTGGGTGAAGGCTATGTATGAAGAACTAAGGACTTCTGAATGTTTCCCTGATTTCTCACTGTTACATCCACCATCACAATAGAAGGTAATTGGTTTCCTTTTGGTAATTCTGCCAAACAATGAATGAGCATAGAGCAAAGGTTCTCAAACTGTGTGTCAGGACCCCAAGTGGGATCATGTCCTCTCCCAATGGGAATACAGTCTTGATTCATACTTGATATTAGGGGCGGGAAACCGGTAAAATCCGGTATCCGATAATGCCGTTACCGGGCGTACCGGCATTATCGGATTCGACCCGGTAATCCGGTCCGGTAAGTATGAACCCGATCCCTGGGGTGTGTGTGTTTAACACACCCCCCACCCCCCAGGGATCACCCCATCTAAAGTGCATAGCTTGCGCTTACCTTGCGGAGCTCCGGGTGCGGCGGCGGCGGGCGGTCCGGCGGCCTCAGCGCCGGCTGTGGCTGCCGGCGTCAGAGACGCTCTAGGCCTTCCGGGGAACTTCCAGGTTTCCCTGGAAGGCCTAGAGCGTCTCTGAC
>QEPC01005198.1:1893769-1926965 GCA_003113815.1 Sphenodon punctatus
GGGGGGGATGATTTTAGTCCCCCGCCCATTTATTTATTTGTTCTTTGCTAGCCCTGTTTTATATGATATATTTTATATGTAATATTTTAAAAGGAATTTTATTGTTTTTATTGTAGAATTGTTGGAAGCCGCCCCGAGCTGCGTTGCAGGAGGGGGCGGGGTATAAATCTGAAAAATAAATAAATAAAATAAATAAATAAATAAATCTCTGTCTTATTGGGGTTGAGCTTCAGTCTGCTCTGCCGCATCCATTCCACCACGGCCTCCAAACACTGGGATAGCAACGAGACAGCCAGGTCTGGGTCAGTTGCATAGGTAAATATGGGCATGTTTGCATTTTAAATATGTGCATAGCAGCTGACTTCATTTTTTAGGCCTAAGAAAGGCATAGATTAAAATTAGACAGAGATGTTTTAAAGAAATTACTGTTTTTCAAAATCAGAGACAGACAGCTATACTTGACAAATAAAACATTTAAAAAAGATTTCTTCCTTCCTGATTATTGTCAGTCTTGCTCTTCACCATGATGAAGATTCCTAGAGAAAAGAGGGTTCAATTTTTCAAACAAATGTGCCGCTAAGCAAAGAAAGGGCGATCCCTGCCAAGCTGTCTTTTTAACGTGTGAGTTTGGCAGTGATGGGAGGATTTTCTCTTTGTTTGTTTTAATGGAAATGAAGGTGTTGATAGTATAGACTTCCTTCCTTATTTCATTCTCTCTCACTGTGTGGACTAGACAGATTATCAAAGTCCAGAGCAAATTAAAGTTTCATTACTCATTTGACTTCCAGGACATGCTCACTGATCTCATTAGAGCTGTAGACAGCTCTGTAACAATCAAGTGGCAAGTTCTTCCAGAGTGACAGAATCTAACTTTTGGATTTTAAATAATAGACTTAAGGTTACCTAGGGATTAAGAGGCTTTGTGTTTGCAACTGAAGAAGAGGTTTGCCTTTTTAAATTGTCCAAATTTTGTGTTGCTTTAAATGCATGAAAAGACTGATGGTGTATTTACATTTTTGATGCAGCAAGATGAGAGAGACGGGATTACTGATGATAAACTATTAGTTGATTATGCAGTGCATGTAGAAAGGCATTTGTACAACTGACCTAGCTTGATTTTAGATCTAGGTTTCGATCTTTATTTTTCTTTCTATGCATCCATCCATTCTTAATCATGAGTTAGATTAAATGTCTCATCACATTTCATCACAAATACCCCCATGTAACCTTGAAGTTTTTTTTCATTCTGAAATTGTGCTGATTCGAATTTCCTGGGATGTTTGTCTTCATGTGGACCAACATTTCCTTTGTGATACCCACACTCAGGATTTTAAATGGTTCTTGTTCTACAAAAGAAAAGGTTCCTTAAATTATCAAAGGTTTTCATTCACTGTAAGACTTGAAACCAGACGCACCCTAATGCAGTGGAGTTGTTTTGTCTATACACTTATTATACCCTTTGGAATCCACTACAGTCAATGGAGCATTGGGGAAGTGAAAGTGTACATGTTGGTAAACTTTGTTACAGGATTCCCTCATGTCACTTTAACACATCCATAACAGAATCTAAACCTTCAAATGCACCGAAGTGTGGATGGAAGTCACAACTCGTATATCAAGATAAGGACTTTTAAACAGCGGTACTATTAAGGTCTTTCTTTTTAGTGCTCAGTGCAAAATAGCAAAGCCATTAAGAACTGTGCTGTCGCAATCTTTTGTATATATGCTCATCTGTGTGTGCAGGAAATGGGAGGAGGATTGTTGACCTCCTAAAATAACTATGAAGCCTGTGAGGAGAATATTTTTACTTACATGTTTAGGTCTGGTTGAGCAAACAGAAGCTTAGCACTTAACTACCAAAATTATATAATTACCTATTTGTAAGATTGCATTACGTTAGAATGTAAACTTGTGTGTATTTTTTTCTAGGTTCAAGAAGGCATTTGAGTCAGAGCCAACACTGCAGTCAGGAATTAATTATGCAGTACTCCTACTGGCAGCTGGATACCAGTTTGATACCTCTTTTGAGCTACGGAAAGTTGGTAATTATAGCTTGCTGATTCACGGGCAAATAAAGTTCAGTGAAAGCATTACACTAGTCTTCGTTGTAGGGGAAACAATCTGATGAATGAATTAGGAATTCTTCTATAGTGAGTAATTCAACACTTCAGCTGACTTTTCCATTTAAAAGATCTGGCTTCAAGCCTGCACTCTGATCCTGCATATTCCACTCTTCTGAAAACCTGGGTACAGTTTTCTAGGCTTGATTTCCCCACTCTCTGGGATAGTAAAAGGTAGGGAGGAAGCAGCACCTATTCTCTGTATGCAGTGGTTTCTTTGGATGAACAGAGTGCCACTAATAGTTTCTGTGCAGGAGTCTTAGCCAACCTCCAGTGACGAAAGAAAGTTGTTATTATTATTATTATTATTTTATTATAATAAACATTTGTATAGCACCAGCTGTGTACCTGGTGCTTTACAGAACAAAGATAAAGACGCAGTCCCTGCCTATGGCTTACAGTCTTAATGAGACAAGATCATAGAGAAGATGAAGGAAATAGTAACCTGTTTGGGTCTGGTAAAATATAACCATGAGTTTCGTGGCCAGTGGATGGAAGAGAAATGCAACAGATTGAATTTTCATCTTTTTTTGGCTATTCTTGCATTTGCGTCACATCTTGTCACCTAAAACATGATCAGATCTGTACAAGGTAGGGATTAAAGCTGAAAGAAGGTACCCTCAAAAACGGGTAACCTGGCAAATTTTTAGTACCCAAATCAACTTAGTAATGATAGAGTACCATACAGTAATTTATTGCAACCCAACTGGTTACCCCATGTCCTGAAATGTCAACTTCTGGTTCCAGAATGTTGACTTCCAGTACTGATTTTTTGTTGTTGACATTTTTGTCAATATACTGACTCCCGACATCAATTTATTAGGTTTCCATCAAGTTCCGGCAATTTGTCGACAACGTCCGGTCCTGGAAAACTACTTTCTGTACTACAATTTTTTTTACTTTCTCCAGCCTCCCCTTCCTCACCCCCACCCCATTTTTCTTCTTAAAACGCATATTTATGGATTTTTTGTCCTAGAAAAAATTAACTTTCCAGTCTCAGAAAGTCAGGTTCTAGTCAACTACTTCTGGTAATGTTTTAAAATTTTATTTTCATACTGATTTTTCATTTTTCCAACTTGATATATACCAATTGGTATACTGATATACCAACTGGGACTCAGTAAATTGGAAAAGCTGGGACTGGAAGTACCTGATTATTATTTCCCCCCCCCCCCCAATTTTCCCAGGTACCCAGTGCAGTATCTGAAAATGCGATATTACCTAGGGTACTAAATTTACTACCCATTTCAGCTCAGAAGTTCATATGTAATAGATTTGAGGTGCAGAAGGAAATGACAATGTAATCAGAGCCTACACAGCAACTAGACGAGAAAAACAAAAACATATTTTGACACATGATTAGCAATTGAAATATATTAGATTATTAAATTCATATTGCTGGACTACTTCTAAAACCTCATTCTGTTTGTTGTTCTGAAACCTCATTCAGAAACGTCATTCTGATATTGTTCCATCAGAATGAATCTCAAGACAAAGATTAGGTTTGTTTATATACCTTCTTTAGTAGATGCTATGTTTCATGATTTCTTTTACATCAGCATCTGGTATTTCTGTAAAGTTACTCTTATCTTCATTGATAATAGGAGTTTGGTATTTGTGCAGAGGTGTGGTCGTATGCTGCTGTTGTAATAAGGTGTAATCTTTAGTGTTTTCCTTTTTTATTATGAAAAACGCTAATTTGAGCAATTAATAGTTACAAGCCAGAAAACAGTTAATCTTTTTGCTCTTTTGCAATAGCTAATTATTATGGAACTTTATCTTTTATTCCTACAGGGGTGAAGATAAGCAGCCTGCTTGGGAAAAAGGGGAACTTGGAGAAACTACAAAGTTATTGGGAAGTTGGATTTTTCCTGGGGGCCAGTGTCCTGGCTAATGATCACATGAGAGTTATTCAGGCTTCAGAAAAACTTTTTAAATTAAAGACCCCGGCATGGTAAGACACTGTACAGATATGATTATGTATAGCTCTCCTGCATCTTTGGAAGGCTGTTAATAGAGCTACTTCAAGTTTACATGCAACTAGGGATGTGCAAACAGGACGGAGTTCAGATGTTCAGCCATTTGGACTAAAAACTTAGTTCAGGTTTGGGAGTTCCGTGCAGTGGAGTTCAGACCCCCTCAAACGTTTGGAAAATTCTGCCCCGCCTGGAGGCTTGGGGTGCTCCAGGGGTGCCCGTGGCGACATAGCAGGCCGTCTGAGACGCAGCAGCAGCAGCAGAGACCGGGCAGGCTTGGCGCTTGATACCCCGAGTTGCCCGGGCTGGCA
Source organism: Sphenodon punctatus (assembly GCA_003113815.1). Classification (NCBI taxonomy): domain Eukaryota; kingdom Metazoa; phylum Chordata; class Lepidosauria; order Sphenodontia; family Sphenodontidae; genus Sphenodon; species Sphenodon punctatus. The sequence continues at coordinate 1,898,177 of QEPC01005198.1, forward strand.
GGCTCGGTACTTGGACCCTGGGGGTGCCCGTGGTGCCAGGGCTGGTCATCTGAGACCCAGCGGTGGCAGCAGCATAGGCCGGGAAAGGCTGGCACCCATAGTTGGCCGGGCATTGCAGGCTGACAGGCATCGGTGGGTCTCAGATGGTCAGCCATGGCCGACGGGAATCGGGCGGACACCTCAGGGGCCAAGCGCCGAGCCTAAGTTCTTCTAAAGAAGGAGAAGCATCCCTGCTAAGAGGCTGTATACGCAACAGCAATTGGAACTGCATAGTTCCCATTCAGGTTCTTTCTCCTGTGAGGTCCCAGAACAGTAGCCCTCTGGTTTAGAACTGGGAAAGCTGAAATGCAGAGAGGTCAAAGGACTTCCAAACCAGGAATTAGAACTGGGGTCTTTCTCAACTCCTGTCCTACAAATGAGCAATGCTGCTGCTGGCCACCCAAAGGTTGCTGAAAGCAGATGTTCTGCTGGGCTGACTCTCTCTGCCTGCAGGCCATGACAACATGTGCAAACCTGCTTTGGACACCGGCAGGCACTGCTGTAGCCCTGTCACTCCTGCCGTGATGGTGACTAGAACTGGAGAACCCAGCATAGAGTGAGCAGAACTGGAGGCCTGCCAGCCTGCAATGCCCGGTCAAGTAGGGGTGCTAACCACCAAGCCTTGGCCAGGCCTCTGTTGTTGCTCCACCGATGCCTGGCTGCTCCACCGATGCCTGCAATGCCTGGCCAAGTAGTGGCTGCCGGTGCCCAAAGCGGGGTTGTGCGTGTTGTCATGGCCTGCAGGCAGATACCCAGCAGCAGCAGAGGCCGGAAAGGCTTGAGGCTTGGTGGATGGCACCCATGGGGGGGGGGCATTGCAGGTTGACATTTGTGGAGCCGCTGCAGAGGCCTGCCCAGGGCTTGGTGGCTGGTACCCCTACTTGACCGGGCATTGCAGGCTGGCAGGCCTCCAGTTCTGCTTGCTCTGTGCTGGGTTCTCCATTTCTAGTTGCCATCATGGCAGGTGGTGGCTGGTTGGCCACGTGAATCACCACTGGGCAAGGCTACTTGACCAATTTGCAGAAGAGTTGGTTGAGATCTGGCGAGTAGGATGCCAGCCCCAGCCCCGTATGGGTGCCAGCCACCACCAAGCCCGGGCCAGACCTCTACCATGGCTCCACCGATGCTTGGCAGCCTGCAATGAATATTTATTTCGAAGGGTACCATCCTCAAGGGTAAGTGGTCTTAATAACAGAGCAGGTAAAAGAAGTTGTCTCACAAAATATTCAGCATGAGGCCACTTCTCTGCATGCTTTGGCACATGGGCAGTGATCATACACAGGACTGGGTAATACTGGTTCTGATCCTTCAGGATTATGTCCAGTTAAGATAGATCCTTTGCCTGCACCTCCTCTCTCTCCCTCAATATTGGGGATGGAGGAATTTGATCTCCCCTCAAACCAATTGGGTTTTGCAAATGCAGATGAAGTGGAGGAATGATGGGCAGGCCCCCTAAGGAAGTCTTTTATCTCTATATTTTCTCTGAACATTTTGGGTTGGAAAACCAAATTAATCGATAATGATTTTGGTTGTTTCATTAGATCCTTTGACATTATTTTGCTCCAAGAAACATGGCATGTGGGACAATTGGACTTGGATTTGTATGTGTCCTTTGTTGTGGACGTTACCCCATCTGAAGTGAAGGGTAGGCCTAGCGGGGGTTTGGGCTGTTTAATATCTTAAACAGACACACTGGCAGGCCTCCAGTTCTGCTCGCTTTATGCTGGATTCTCCAGTTCTAGTCACCATCACAGCTGGGTGTTGCAGAATGCGAGGCAACAGCGGAGCAGTGGCAGAGGCCCGGCCAGGGCTTGGTGGCTGGTACCCCTACTTGGCCAGGCGTTGCAGGCTGCCAGGCATTGGCGGAGCAGCGGCAGATGCCCGGCCAGGACTTGGTGGCTGCACCCCTACTTGGCCGGGCTTGTAGGCTGCCAGGCATCGGTGGCAGCCTGACTCAAGATGGTGTGCGAGGGCAGCTTAAACTGGGGGGCCAGGAAGCCAATCAGGCGCCTAAACCCCATGTCCTCGACCACCGAGAAGGGCTGCCCATCAAGTGCTATCATTTCCCCCAACGTGCATGGCTTTCAGTTGAAAGCCACGCTGCCCTCGACGTCTTGCAGCTGCCGATGGGCTTGGCAGCTGCCCCCACCCCAGCTCTCGATGACGTGGGTGGACAGCCCTCCCTGCCTGTAATGTAGGCTCCAGAACCCTGATGGTGGGTCCTGGGACAGGAGTGGCAGCTTCTGGATGACGTGGATGGAAAGCCCTCCCTGCCTGGAATGTAGGCCCCAGAACCCTGTTGTTGGTTCCTGGGGCTGGAGTGGCTGGCTGTTTCTTGATGCTGCGGAATGACACAGCTCTCTGTGAGCGGAATGACAGCCCCAGAACCCTGATGGTGCGTCCTGGGGCTGGAGTGGCTGCTTCTTGATGCCGTGGAATGACAGCTCCCCGTGAGCGGAATGACGGCCACAGAACCCTGATGGTGGGTCCTAGGACTAGAGTGGCAGCTTCTGGATGAAGTGGATGGATAGCCCTCCCTGCCTGTAACGTAGGCCCCAGAACCCTGATGGTGGGACCTGGGGCTGGGGTGGCTGCTTCTTGATGCCGGGTGTAACACCTAAATCTATATAATCTAATCTAAACAAATGAAACTATGGAGGGAAGTGTGTGGAAATGGGTTAAAGAGGAGGAGGATGACAATGGATTGGGAGGAACACAAATTGCTGGCAGAGGGAGAGTTCTGAAAACGCCTGCCGACAGGATCAGTGGCTAGCTCAGAACGATATGGAAGGGTGGGGGAGGGCAATGACTTTTGTTACTTGCTGCGCCCACCTTACTACAAGCCCCATTGGCTCTGTGCAGCCTAGCCCGTGGCCAATCGCAGACTGCCAAGCCAGTGGTCTGAGAAAAAGAGGGATGGTGATTGGGCAGGCTGGCTGCTAGTTCAAGCCTCTCTCCACCCTTCCTCAGCTGACACCCCCTCCCTCCCCTGGGCCTGCCAGCCAGGTTTTTTCCTGCCCGAATTCATCCGAATGCGGCTGAACTGTTCGGGGGTTTTGGCGTTCGGTTCAGCCGTTGTGTTCGGCCATCCGAACTGGCTGGGTTCGAGCCGAACTTCTGAACTGCGTTCACACATCCCTACGTGGAACGCTGTATTTTAATAATTCTAACCTGAAGGTAAGCTATGTTTATAATGTTTTTAAGTATTTATTTTAAAAAAAATTTTAAACAAAAAGAGCAGGATTCTTGAAAGCAACTTATTTCCCTTGTCAGATTTTGAGATGATAATGAATCCTTTCTGAAATTCGGTGGGAGTGTAAAATCAGGTTATTGTGTAATTTTGTTCTGTTTTTCTCCACAAAACTACTCAAATGAAAGCTTGGTCCAGTGCTTAAGTCTGTAACAGCACAGAATCACTTCAGTACCTGACAGAAAATATAAATCTTATTGTCTGAGGAGGGGATATACATATGTAAATTAAATTAAGGAATTTTAAAAACTGATGAGATAGCTGAAATGTCAACTAAAGGTCTCGAGAGACCTAGACTGTCCACGCATACGCTCCCCAATTCATGCTCTTACCAGCTCTTATAATGCCTCTAAGTAGATTCTGGAATTTTCAGGGATTTGAAACAATAGAACTTTATTTAGATTTCTCAGGTAAATCCTTTGGCAGTAGCACAGTGTAAAGCTGTGTCTTGCCTCTGCTTATCAGGATGGTTGGGTGGAGAAGGACAAGATTCACTATCCTTCTCCTTTATCCCTTTGTGCATGGGCCCCTAAGCTCAGAAAATACCGTGGCTAGTTAGGACCAGACTAGTGTTTGCTTTTCCATGGGTGTGGTGAAAAAGGTATAGCCATATTACCCACATAGGATAGCCTGTGTGCAGGTGGGAGCTGCCGCCTTCAAGGTTGTGGATTTGCTTCCCTACAACTCAAGGAGACATAGTCCTTTTTAATATCTGAAGCCTTGTGAGCCTTTGTACTTCCTTACTGCCCAAACATGGGTTATCATATTCAGATACACAAAAGCTGTTTCTGTTGCCCCATTAGTATCATAATCACAATCCTTGAAACTGCCCTTACAGGGAGGTAGTGTTTCCACAAAATGATATAACCTATATAATTTTTTTTTTAAAGGAGATGTGCTCATTTCCTTTCAGGGCTGCCACATAAATTTTTTTAAAATAAGGGACATCATGGAGCTGTGGTCTTCTGAAATAAGAGAGAGCCATATGGAGCTGTTGCTTTCTGACATAAGGGATGTCCCCTTAAAATGAGGGATGTCTAAAAAGGCTGTTTTCTTTGGCTGTGCATTTTTTGTATCTGCAGCGTAATTTGGGTAGAAGCATTGGGTATTTTTACATGGATGTAGAGGTGCACAACCCCAGAGAAAGTCTGGTGTGCACCCGTATCTGCCTGCTTGCAGCTGCACCCGAGTCCATTTTAAATGGCCCTGGTGGCTGATGGGGCCCATGGTTGCCCGTGCAGCACCGCTCCCCCACACCATAGCATTGCAGGTGGATCGTCTGCAATGTTATGGCATTGCCGGGAAAACCCCCTGCCGAGAGCAGGGCTGCAGTGGGTGTCCGTCAAGCAGATGGATGGTAGCCCCGCCTGTAGCTGCTGCCTCTGTGTTGGGCTGCCCACTCTGCTGCTGGTGCAGCGGGGGCAGCCTGCCCCGCCTCTCCTCTGTCTGCACATCTGGTGGGCCGCCTTTAAACAGACTGCCCACCTGGGTGTGAAGCAGGGCAGAGGCAGGGCAGCTGTCTGTGTGAAGACACCATTGTGTGTGCTACTGACGAAGACGGAAGCTGAAACGTTTAGCTTCAGCATCAGCTTTTTATCTTTCCATCTGCCTCTGTGTATGAATCTACATCTACAAAAAATTATTATAAAATTATTGACTGCTGCATCCTCTTGGGAGCTACAGCTTCCTTGAGAGTTGTGCTGTTCAGTTGCTTTCTGAGTGTCTCTCTGTGACAATCCAGTGGCCTGCGTACGCCGACCGTAGTGCACAACCAGAACACGTGCACTCACACGTGCATGTGGTACCCTGCACGCAGGGCAAAAGTGCAACCCCGGCCTATGTAACTCGCCCCGCATGGCTGTGCTGCACACAGGGCATCATGGGCGCATCTGAGCATGTGCGTTCTGGCTGTGTGCCGTGTGTCAGTGTCAGCATGAACAGGCCGCTGGCTTGTTCCCATAGTGTGTACATAGTCCAGTTGGGGGTGAGGGAGATAATTCATTATAATGAATAATTACTTATTAAATATTTACATATTTTCCAATGTAATTCTGAAATCAACAGATATTATGTGCAGCTCAATGAATTTAAATTGAGAACTAAAGAACCAGAGAGAGGGGCTGTATTTAGAAGTGACATGGTGTATTCCAGAACAGCTGTTCTTTTACGAAGTGTTTTTGAAAGTCTGGCAATGTCACTGTCTTCTGACAGTACAGTTAATGCTGCGTCCCAAGTCCAGAAGTATTGCATTTTAAATACCTGCATTAATCAGTCAGTGCAGATGGTACATGCAGGGGACACAGGCAGAGAAGGTTAAGGCAGTGGGTTTTTTTCAACTTGGGATCTGATTTGATGTTCGTCTGCTGAAATGAGCTTGATATAGGCTAAGCTAAGTTCTCCGGCAGGGGGAGTTAGCAACACCACAGCTCTACCCTAGTTCAGCCAAACGGACAGTTTATGGAGTGGCTTGCAGCCGTGGAATGGGTCAGTCACAGCTCAAGTATGTTTCAGGTTTGGAATGCAGAAACTCAGAGAGCAGTTGCTACAGGTATCTGCTTCTGACACAAGGTATTCTATAGATAATCAGGCTCTGGCTAGCTTTCTTTATCATGTGATGCTGAAAAGGTGATGAAGACAATATTTACAAACTGAATTAAACTTGTTTGATTAACTCCTAGGTACCTTAAGTCTATTGTAGAGACTATTTTGATTTACAAACATTTCAAGAAACTGAATCCAGAACAGCATGTAACCAAACAGGAACTTGTAGACTTCTGGATGGACTTCCTCGTTGAAGCTACAAAAACAGATGTGTCTGTGGTTAGATTTCCAGTAAGTGGTTGGGTTTTTTTTTCTTTCTTAACCATTGGATCTGTACTATTAATTGCATCAATTTCCTTTTTGTCTTGCAGCATGGTTAATTTTTAAGAATTGCTTGCTCATAACTTGGCAGGCAATAAGCCGACTTCACAGAAGAAATAAATTTTGGTTTGCATATTGCTGTGGTTTTAGTTAATTTTACTTTGTGACCCTGGAAGTGCTTGATCTGTTTTATTTGAAAGCAGTGAGGGAAAAATCAGGCTATATTTCTGCAATTTAAGCTGTGAAACAAAACTCCTTTAGTTAATGAGATCCACTTATGCCTGTGTTAGGAAGAAGTGAACCTCAGCAGGGGTCAGAATCCTAACATGGGTCAGCATCCACAAACCATTTACTCCAGAGTAGTCCTACAGACTTCTCTGAAATAAGTGGTTTATGGATCTCAGCCATTATTTCCAACATTAGACAATAATCCTTGATGTGCAGGGATTAAATGCATTCAGACATTTCCTAAAAAAAATGAGTTAAGAACCTTTTACTTATTTTATTTACTGCTGAATTGCTTTACATTCAATACATATTTTTATACACAACTGGGAGGTGCTGGAAACCTAGAGCCAAATAATCTTTATCTCTGCTATTTGTAGCTTTGAGTATAGCTGGGGGAAAATGGGTCTGAGATGCAGCCTTGTAGTTCACATTAATAGATTTGTAAGGCCAAAAGAGACCATTAGCACAATTATGCTCTGATCATCTGCATAACAGAGATCATGCGGTTTCACCAACTTGGCAAATGTTGCTGAGGTGTTTTTTTTTTATAAAAATAAAAAAATATAAAAACCGGAAAGCAGTTACCAAACACATCCTTAGAGAAATGCAAATTGGTTGTTTTGCACAGCTCTGCAGACTACCAGGGACTTAGTATACTAAGTCCTTGGGAAGAGTGTGCTTCATGTTGCTCAATGTTTGCTTTGCCGTCATGTGTGGTGACTGACATTGTGAGTCTCTGAAAGAAATCATGTACACATCCCTCTTATCAAAAATCATACTGTGAAACACTTAAAACTGTGTTTGTTTTCCAGATCTATCAGAGCCAAACACCAGTGTTCTCTTTAAAGTTAACAGCTAATAATCTAATTGCTTTGTAGTCAAAAATTCTGTATTTGTTGCTTTCTGCCCGTCATTCAGAGACTTGAGCATATGTCTGCTCCAACACTTTTACAGACACAAACAAAGCAAACCAAAATTACAATAGAGGAAGGCCAACTGACTCTCCAGAGGAGAAAGGAGGAGGCAGTTTTAGGCCACAATCCGCAAACCACTTACTCAAAAGTAGTTCCATTAAAGCCAATGAGGTTGCTGTGGTGTAAGCAGTTTGAGTACTGTGTCATCGGTTGAGAAAACTATGCTATTTGTACTAACAGTGAAGCATTCTTGTGTCACTTCTTTCTAACCACTCCTGCTTGAGGTTATTGTCATTTTCAGCACCAGTGTTCAGGCCTCTCTCTACCTTTCATCTATTAGTGTAACTGTTGGCTGGCAGCTGCAACAGGCTGTTCTTCGAGTGGGGCTCGTTCGACTCACATCTGTGGGGTTCTGCACCTGCGCAGTTCGTCCCAGAAGCTTCTCCAAGCAGTTAGTTCTTCTTCGAGGATCTCTGCGATTCTCACTATTGGACTCACTTCCTGCTCTGCAGGTACCGGAAGACCTCTTGTCAGCAGTTTTCAGGCAGAAGATGTCCTGGAAAGATCTAGAACATGGTGAGGGCTCCGTCCCTTCTCCCCCTCCCTTCCCGAGAAAAGCGTGGGTTCCAGATTGCGCAAGAGTGGGAGTACATAAAAGGGGGCGGAGCCCTTGCTGCCTCAGTTCCTTCCAACTGCGTCGCGATTGGAAGACCTCCGTGCTTCTCAGCACTGTCAGTAGTTTACCTCACAGAGAAAGGCACTCTTCTCTGGTAAATTCTCGTTGTTTCAACCTATTAAAAAAAAAAAAAAAATCTCAGAAGAACTTGCGGTTGGGCTCTGTCCCACCCTGTCAGGTCTCTTTCCCGCCCCCCCCGTCCCCGGGCCTACCGCCTACCTCTCCCAGGCTGGCAAAGTATGCCCAAACAACTGGGCTTCAAGCAGTGCGCCTCCTGCCCTGCTACACTCTCTGTGAGTGATACACACGAGCTTTGCCTGTCCTGTCTGGGAGAAGGTCTAGGAGCTGTTCGCCCTACTTTTCAATGAGAGACTTTCAGGACCTGGAACATGACCATCACCTCCAGGCAACTTGCCCATATGTACCTCCTGTGCCACCTCGGGCACCTCCTACAGCAACAGTGTCCAGACCTCCACCTGATTCTCCTTCACCACAGGACCTTGTCCATCTGTCAGGGATGCAGCCAAACCAGCCCCAGCAATGACAGCTTCGACCGGCAGTACCAGCAGTGCAGACAGATCCGTTGCTGCAGAATATTTCCCCTGCACAACAATGGGAGGCAAAGTTAGACCCGCCGGCTGAGTCCTCTTTCATTGATGCGCCACTTGGCATCCCATCTATAACCCTGGGGAATTCCACCTCTGCTAGAGCTCCCCCTGCCCCTCCTGAAGTGGACGCCTTGTCCGAATGCTTGGCCTCCGTATCTTCCTTGTCCTCTTTACAAGATGAGGATGAATCCATCTCACTTCCTCCCCCTGACACCATTTCTGACCCTAACCCTGCCCTCTCCACTGAGGACAGTAAGGTCTTTCAGGCCATGTTGAGATGGCTGGTCGCTGCCCTGCCTAAGTTACCCACAACGGTGGTAAAGAAATCACAGTCAGGACTGGTCTTTGGTATCTTGGGGTCAGGAGATTCAGGCCAGATCATGATCCCTATACTGGACCAGTTTTTGGAACCTTTAAAATCTCAGGCCAGGGGTATCCAAACCTCCCCCGCGGATAGGGAGGGTAGACACCTAGACGTCCTTGGCAGAAAAATCTTTTCCTCAGAGACCCTCTCCCTCCGATCCGCCAACTATGGCTCCGTCCTATGCAGTTACCAGCACTGGCTGTGGTCACAGTTGAGCAGAGCTTCCGATCCTGCTCAAATCCTGGCTCTCCAGCGAGAAGGCATGCAAATAGCACAATTCCAACTCACCGCTAATATGACATCACTGACTCGAACGTTAGCGGTGTGACCTTGGCCATTATCCTCAGACGCCATGCCTGGCTCCGGTCTACCGCTCTAGCCCCTGAAAATAAGACACGCATTGAGGACCTCCCCTTTGATGGAGAAGGACTCTTTGCGAACTCTACAAATGACACTTTCAAGAACATCAAAGAAATGTGCCAGACTGCTAGGTCCACAGGGGTGATTCGTTCTGTTAGAAAGAGACCATTCTATCCACCCTCTGCTCCTTACCCTTGCCAGGCCAGACATCGCCCACAGTTCTCCTATCAGTCAAACAGATGCTATTCGCCCCAATATCAGCAGTCTCAGACTCCTGCTTCACAACCTCGTAGGAGGTGTATAAAACAAAAAGGTAAAAGCAGATCCACCTCCGCTTCATTGGCCGGTCTTCCTCCCAAGCAGCGTTTTTAAGATCTCTCCAGTCAAGGGAGTTGTTGAGCGTCCACTCACTTTCCTCAACCGTCTTCGGCCCTTTTATGATCAATGGGCTGTCCTTACTTCTGATTGCTGGGTCAGGGAGATAATTTTTTGTGGTTATTCCATCCAATTCCACTCTCTCCTTCCAGATTTCCCCCCCACCCCTTTGGGGGGTTCCCCCCCCCCAACCCTCAAATACTACTAGAGGTACAGGAGATCCTTACTAAAGGAGCCATTGAAGAAGTCCCACTTATAGAACAAAATACCAGCTTTTATTCCAGCTACTTCCTAGTCCCCAAGAAGGAAGAAGGGTTCTGGCCAATTTTGGACCTTCGCCATCTTAACAAGTACATTAGGAAGTTTAAGTTCCGTATGACCTCTCTCCCTATTATCTTTCTCGGCCTTCAACAAGGAGACTGGTTGGCCTCTCTTGACCTTAAGGATGCCTATTTCCACATTTCCATTAATGCTGCTTACAGAAAATACTTACGCTTTCTTGTAGGGAACCATCATTTCCAGTACTCGGTCCTCCCGTTTGCCTCTACAGCTCTGAGGGTGTTCACCAAGTGTGTTGCAGTAGTCGCAGCTCAGCTAAGGACAACGAAAGTGAGAGTGTTCCCATATCTGGATGACTGGCTCCTCGCTGCATCCTCCAGACACACTCTACTAACTCACCTCCACGAGACACTATCTCTCTTACAGGCTTAAGGCTTCATCATCAACCACAAAAAGTCTCATCTGTTACCTACTCAAAGACTTCAATTCATTGGGGCCGTTCTGGACACCCTACAGTTGAGAGCCTACCTTCCTACAGACAGGTTTCACCACATCGAAACCACTATCTCTGCCCTTTCAGTCCGAACCATGAGGCCTGTTCGCTTCTTTCTCCGCCTTCAGGGACTTATGGCTGCAACTACAGCCGTAACACCATATGCTCGCCTAAATCTCCAACTGCTACAGCAGTGGCTCGCACGGGTCTATGCCCCTACCAGTCACCCCCTTTCCATGAAGATAAACATCCCGCACGAGGTCATCAGCGACCTTCTTTGGTGGACCGACCCATCTCACCTTCGTATCGGCATGCCCTTCGATCCTCCTCAAGTAGAGGTGTCCATCACTACCGATGCCTCACTCACAGGATGGGGTGCTCACATGAATCAAACCAGGGTTCACGGCCTCTGGTCTCAAGAGGAGAGCCTCCTTCACATAAATCTGCTCGAGCTCAGAGCCATCCGTTGGTCACTCAAAGCCCTCGTCAGCTACATCGCAGGTCGGAATGTCTTAATCCTCACCAACAACACCGCAGCGATGTGGTATATAAAAAAACAAGGCGGTGTGAGATCTACTCGCCTCTCCCTAGAAGCCCAGACCATTTGGGCTTGGTACATCAAGCACAATATTCACCTACAGGCCATACATCTTGCAGGCCAAGACAACACTCTCGCAGATCAGCTCAGTCAGAGAGGCTCCGACCAACTCGAGTGGACTCTCAACGATGCTGTGTTGAACGACATTTTCCGCACATGGGGTACCCCTGCAATAGATCTCTTTGCTACACAAGAAAATGCAAAACTTCAAAGATTTTGCAGCAGAGCGGGTCGAACTCCAGGGTCGATCTCCGACGCCGTCACCATCTTCTGGAGTGAGCCCTTTCTCTGTGCGTTCCCTCCTGTGCCCCTGCTCCACAAGATTCAGGTAGATCACGCCCACGTGATCCTGATAGCCCCGTTCTGGCCCCGCCAATCCTGGTATCAGACACTGCAGAACATCTCAGCGGACTCCATGCTCCTCCCACTGCTACCCGACCTCCGACCTCGCCAACAGGGCACAGTCCTTCACCACGACCTATGGGCGCTCCATCTCTCCGCTTGGTTAATCCAATCCTAATGCAAGAGGCCCCCCCCGGAAGTTGCGGACATCCTACTGAACTCCCGCCGGCCCTCTACACGAGCCTGTTATGCCGCGAAGTGGTCTCGTTTTTCGACTTGGTGCGCCTCTCTTCCTTGCCCCATAACTTCCCTCTCCATGCTTCATGTATTCAGGTATTTGTTATACCTGTATGGCTCTGGACTATCCATCGCCTCTCTAAAGATACACCTTGCGGCCCTCTCCTCTCGCCTACAACCAGAGGGAGCGAACACTCTCTTCTCTCACCCACTCATGAGGACCTTCTGGAGAGGTTTGCTTAACTCCTTCCCACCAACTTCTCAGCCAGCCCTGCAGTGGGCCCTTAATCTCATCCTGACCAAGCTTATGGAACCTCCATTTGAACCTATGGCCACTTGCTCCCTGGAGAATCACTCGCTCAAAACGCCTTCTTGCTTGCCATCATCTTTGCGAGAAGGGTCTCTGAACTTTCTGCCTTTTGAGCGTCCCCTCCCTACACTCGTTTCCACCGTGATAAAGTGGACCTCAGGACAGATCTCGTTCATCCCTAAAGTTGTGCCTCCCTTTCATTTAAATCAGACCATCTCTTTACCTGTCTTCTTTTCGAAGCCTCATTCTTCATGGACAGAGCAGACACTTCATACTCTCGATATCAAACGAGCGCTCTCCTTCTACATCAATCGTACTCGATCCATCAGAGCATCAGATGCTTTATTCATTTCGTATGGTGGCCAACGTATCAGGGTTCATACCACGTTGCAGAGACTGTCCAAATGGATCCTCGTTTGCATTCAAAGGTGCTATGAACGGGCGGGAAGGATTCCCCCTCTCACCTTAGAGCTCACTCCACTAGGACCATTGCCTCGTCATTAGCCAACCTTCGTGGCATGCCTATCCTGGACATTTGCAAGGCTGCTACTTGATCCTCAGTGCACACCTTCACCAAGCATTACTCCTTGAACCTGGCGGCCAGATTGGACTCTAATGTGGGTAGAGCAGTATTACACTCTCTCTTTGATTGACCTCCTCGACACCTCCCTCCTTGAGGTATGTCGCTTTACTGCTACTCACTCTCCCAATAGTGAGAATCGCGGAGATCCTCAAAGAAGAAATAGAGGTTACTTACCAGTAACTCTGTTCTTCGAGAGAGCTCCATGTATTCTCACGACCCACCCATCCTTCTCCTCTGTTTTGGAGGTACCTTAATTGGGTCTTCCCGGGATGAGATTGGAAGGAACTGAGGCGGCAAGGGCTCCGCCCCCTTATATGTACTTCTGCTCTCACGTGATCTGGGACCCACGCTTTTCTCAGGAAGGGAGGGGGAGGAGGGACGGAGCCCTCACCATGTTCTAGATCTTTCCAGGACATCTTCTGCCTGGAAACTGCTGACAAGAGGTTTTCCGGTACCTGCGGAGCAGGAAGTGAGTCCAATAGTGAGAATACGCGGAGCTCTCTCAAAGAACAGAGTTACTGGTAAGTAACCTCTATTTCCTTGTATTAGTTCCTTCTCCCACAATGGTTTTGTAGTTTTAGTGAGCTTCCAACAACATTATTGGAGGAGGAGCCAGGTGTGAATTACCTCATTTCCTTCCAACCACCACAGCTTTCAGCAGTTGAAGGGGTTGTTTTTTTGGTTAAATTACTAGTTGTGTTAGCGAGGAGGAAATTTCCTTCTTCTTTAGTTCAAATGAAAAATCATCCTAAGAAGAATAACACCGTTTATTTCATGGTCCATGGGGCCCCTTCCCTTGACACACTATGTCACCAACCCCAACAAAAGGGGATGGGGTTTATGAAATGTATTAGGAGCCCTATATCAGTTCCCTTAATTGGCCCACACAATGAGTTCCTAATATGCCTCAGGGAGGCACACAAGCCAACCTGTCCAGCATGCGCCAGCCTCTTGGGCAGAGCTCTGAAGGACTGCAAGATACGGTTTCAATTTCTACTGCCAAAAAGGCACTTGAGGCACCTGGAGAGTCACCTCCTTCCTCTCTCAAAGCCCATGCTCTGCCACCACAGAAACCAGGCTCAGCACTGCCATGTATGGCAACGTCTTCGCCAATGGCACCAACACGCTTGGCATTGACATCCTCGGCACCGTCATCAGTGGCACCATCTTCGCTGGCATCACTTATTAGGATTAGCTCTGACACCAACTTTCTACAACACATCCCCTGTAAAACCTAAAAAGACCAAGTTAGCCATTTCTTCTCCTGCTTGTAAGAGAGACCAAAAAGTAAAGTATGCTCGTAAGAAATCTGAGATCTCAAGTCCCGAAGAAAAAAACGAAATAAATCTGTGGAGCATGACCCTGCTGCCAAACAGCCGAAAAAGAAGCCAGATTTCATCAGCCCTTCATTCTCACCACCTGTCAAGGATCTGCTGCCACAAAAATCTCTGCATACTCCCATATCTATTCTGGTTACTCCATCTGGAACTCCGAAGGGCTCTTTGGACGCATCCCCCTGGTTCTCTCCTCCATCATGCTTTTTGGATACCGACGAGCCTGTACTCCATCACCTCACTTCTCTCGTCCATTGGCACCACCTGCTACCTGGCAAGATAAACCCACTCTACCAGCCCAGCAGCTGCCAATCCAGTCTCATCTGCACCAATTGGCCTTTTTCATTCTCCCACAGGGTGTGATTTGACAGAGCACCACTCCAAGAAGAAACTGAGGTTAATAACCTGTAACCTTGGTTCTTTGAGATGGGTTCCATCACTCACACCACCCACCCACCTTCCCCTCTACATCAGAGCCTACTTAAACAGGACATTTGCTGTGGTGTGGGGGTTGGAAGGAACAGAGATAACTCATGTCTGCTCCCTCCTTTGATAGTGCCATCAGAAGCCCTCCCAAACCACCAGCCATTGAGGGAGGGGCTGTGATCAGCTAGGAAGTAACTGCTTGGAGAAGCTTCCAGGCTGAACTGCACAGGCGCTGAACTCCACAGGTGTGAGTGACGGAGCCTCAGTTTCTTCTTTGCGTTTCCTATTTGGCTAGTTCTCTAGCAGTGTAACCCATTGAAAACAGAGCTTTTAAAATTCCATTAATCTTTTGATGATAAAATTGCTTGTGTTTTTCTTTCTTTCCCAAGGTTTTAATCTTGGAACCAACCAAAATCTACCAGCCTTCATATCTTTCCATCCATAGCGAGGCTGAAGAGAAGACAATATCTATCTGGCATGTGTTGCCAGATGACAAGGTACACTTATTGCAATGCCTTTAGGACAAGATGTGGATAAAGCATCTTGTATAATAGTCTCTATATCATATGGCTAACCTAGAGCCTGTAAAGGACATTATTGGTTGACTACGTAGGCAGGAACTTAAAGAAGAAATGGGTGTAGTTGTCTGGGTGAAGAGTAAGGAAAGTCCAGAAGACATGGAAGGTGAGGGATCCAAGACAGGGAGACGGTAGGATACGAGGCTAAGAGTGATGAATTCAAGATATTTAATAGGCTTGAAACAGGGAACAAAAATACAGGAGGAGAATAGAAATGTGCATCCAGGCATTATTGGAAGGGAAGAGAATAAAAGACGGTGTGGGTTTGGAAATACAGGAAGCAGAGAGAGAAATGGAATCTGGAAGATATAGACACTGGGAGAGAGAAAGGAAAATGTGAAATGAGCGGGTCGAGGGAGAGTTGGAAGCAGGCGTTCTTACATATGGCTTCTCATGTGCCGCCAAAGCATAATTGTCACTAAAGTTTTTGTGATGACTTTCCTTCAGTATCCGGGTAGAGTAGCAGGAAATTGTTTCCAGGCACCAGACAATCCTGTGACTTCTGCAGCAAGTTATAAAGAATCTTTCTGATTTGTACCTTCTTGTCAGTTCTCTCTATGTAGATGTACTCAACTTTGATCATCATCAGTCACTGTACCAAAGAAATTTCAAACCCAGATATACCTTTAATACATTGCAACCAGTTACCATATACTTGAACTTAAGAGTAAATGTCAGTATCCTAAAACCTCTGCTCTGGGAATTTGATCTGTGAATTAGGCAATTTGATATGTGAAATTGATCTCTTTTTCCATAAACATGGTTCTTAATCATTCCCAAACAATAGCATTCTGTGTTAGATAGTGTGGCAGGGTGCTGCTATAAACCTTTGTATTAATGGAGCACAACCCTGGCCACACATGGCCAAGTAGTTAATAGCTGTCCCTTGACCTGGCCTGGACCTCAGTTGTGAGACTATCATGGACAGCACCAGAAAGGAAGGAGCTTTTTTTAGGTGCTATGGGAAGGGACTTGTCTCATGACAGAAAACTGGAAACCCATGTGAGGAGCTTACCTCACAGTAGGAGCCCAGCAGAGAGAGGGCATAATTAGGAAGGGATTTTGTGGTGAGTTACATGCTTTTCCAAAAAGTGCACATGGAGAGGACCTCTCATTTCAATTTCTGCTGCTGAGTAAAGAAAGAGAGTGGCCCCGACCCTTCCAGGAATCAATCCAGTCCTGTCCCCTCCTACGGCTATATTAGGTCATAAACATATGAAGGAAGGTGGTTACAAACACCTGATTTGTCCCATTTCACTCAGACTACTGAACAAAATAATAACTTTCATAAACATTATGCAATATACCTTAATATTTTTACATTTCTCCTTAATGTTAGAATTCTCCCTGTCTTTCCTCTTCTGTGTGAGAATATTAATTATTATTGTAGGCCACTTACTCATGAGATTAACAGTGTGAGTAGACCTTCTGAAATCAATGGAACGACTCATAAATAACAGTAATTATCTGACGTACGCTTTGCCATTTTCTTTCTAGTAGTTCTTTTCTAAATGATTATTTTCCACTACTTACTCTTAATTCTTTTTAATTTTTAGTAAATTAAATTTTGTAATACTTTGTAAAATATTGCAAAAGTGCTTATGGAAGGCAAGTGGTATATTCTAGTCTACAGTTCTGCTGTAATGAACCTTAATACTGTTTTTCTTTCTTGTCCTTAAAGTTAACAGTCTTTACTTTTGGAAAAGCAACACAAATTCTGCTTTCCAGTATGAAATAGCGGAGCTGCGTCTGTTTCATGTTGGCTTCTGAAACCATGTTATGAGTTCCTTTTATTATATGCGTATATATGACTAACCAAAAAACCGATGTTGGAGTTGGACAGCTCTCTTGGAGTGTTTACTCCAGTGAATTTAGAAGTTGGCAGAATCAGGAGGAACATTACTTTTATGTAATTCAGCAGCCTGAGAACATGATGTTATAAATGAAAGTAGTTGCATGGTCCCGTGAGAAATCAGTCTTTTGTAAGCTGGAACATGTGACAGCGTTTTTTATGCTCTTTAACCCCTTCACCTCTGTATTATTTTTATGAATAAGTCAAGGTTGAAATCTTGACTAGCTGAAAGTCATGCAAATGAGAGTTGGGAGGTGCTTAGGCTACTCAGGGGAATGGGGCAGTGATACCCTTTGCTGCTGTTAGAGAGAAGGAAAAAGCAGTAGTTTTGGTGATGCTCCTTCTTCCTGTTGGGAATCTAGAAGTGGGACAGAAATTCTCATCACCTTATTTGATCCCTCCTTCAGGAAGGAGGGGTTGCCAGTGCTTGTTTCTTTATGGCTTAGCAGGAATACAGTCTAGCAGCAAAGGGTAGTTGAAAGGGCAGCACAGCTGGATGATGGGGACTCTTGTGCAGCAGGATGATCAGTTTGAACAGTGGGTTTCATGTATCTTATCAGATCTGAAATCCTTAGAATTGACCTAGGAATTGTAATTTAAAAAGCAGAAAAGTCATACAACTCCATTCTGCAACATGAGCGAACCAATTTGTACTTAATTAAAAATGCTGCCAATTTATCTGAAAATTCTTCCTGCTAATCATTCATATCAAAAGCTGCCTTCTCAAGGTTTCACCAAATCTGTCTGTGTGGCATAGAGAGATTTCCAGTCTTCCCGCTGTTGGCTTTAACTTATAACCAAAGCACCTGATTCCAGCCACTCTTGGAGACAGAGTTAGATAGGTCATTAGTCTCATGCAATATGACAGTTTTCATATGCTTAGCTATTATAACTGACATGAGTAGAAACAGTTTTGCAGATTAGTTGCAATTAATAAACTGGCATCATGTTAATCCAGTTTACTTAAAATGCCATTGATTTGGCATTTATATACCTTGGGCTAGCATTTCCTACTTGACAGCTATAGGTTACCTTAGATTATTTTTTATATTCTGAAAGTCTTGATGATGTATTTTCGTGTATTCGTTTATATATATATAGACATAGATATAGATATATTTATATTCTTGCTACTATTACTTTATAGTATGTCATTTTATAGTACCATTGCCACTTGTAAAAAAAATAAAAAAATAAGCCAGCTAGAAGAAAAGAAGCATTTAAGGAGGGGGAAATTGATCTTAGTGTCTCAGATTGCCTACTACTATAGAATCAAGCCTCTCTTCCCCATTATAGTGAAATACAGCAAGCACAGTGTCTTTTTGAAATTATTCATTTCTTAATGTTCCTCGGATGTTTTGTAAGCTATTTGGTTTCATGTCTCTTTTGCCCATTGTGATTCAATTTGATTGCGGTTGGCACCACAGCTTCACTTGGAATCTCTGCAAAAACTGTTCTTGTCCTTAATGTTGTAGCTACCAAAATCCTCTCCAGAGCACTATTTTATTCATAAAAGCGTCTTCATTGCTTTTGAAGTGCTGAATCTTGGTAAGATGACATGAAAAATATTGCTACAATACTAATTGTTTCATGTTTTAAGTAAAATTCCCTAATTGCCTAACTTCTTGTGGTGTTTTTTTTTTTTTTAGTCTGCAACTCAGATTAGCTGTTAATACTAATTGTAACTTTTTGTTGTTTTTCCACAAATATTGTTGTTATGTTACAGAAAGGTATTCATGAATGGAACTTCAGTGCTGCATCTGTTAGGGGAGTAAGGTAGGTGTCCTGATTACATGTTCTTAAGAAGAATGCTATAATGTGATAAGTAACTAAGCATGTGTACCTACAACTTCTCAGCTTCATGAACATATGTCTCTCTCCTACGTGCCCCTCCCTTTGCCTCTGCTCCCTTTCTCCATTCTAGATTGTAAGTCCCTTGAAGCAGGATCCTGTTTTTTGAGTGGAGCTCTGTTCACTCACACCATTGGGAGTTGTGCCTGCACAGATCGGCATTGGGAAGCTTCTCTAAGCAGTTCTCCTGTCCTGCTCAATGTGCCTCCCCTTGTGTCTTATGCTGTTGGCAGGCTTGTAGCAAGGCTATAAATAGGAGGGGCAGAGTGTGAATCACCTCTGTCCCTTCCAGCCTCCAAAGTTTTGAAAAGTTGAGGGAAATACTTCTTTTTTTCAGACGACTTGCAATTCGCTAAAAAAAGAAGAAAAAGAAAAGGATTAAAATCAGGAAGTCCTAAACCAAGTCTTCTTAGGTTCCCTCCCCCGCCTCCTCCGGGACTGTGCCTTGGCTGCTGCCACAAAAAAAGGGGAGGCTTCAAAAAATGTATGAGGTACCCAAAATACATCCCGATGATTGACCCCCATGATGACCGCCTGATCCTCCTCGACAAAGCATGCAAATCATCAGGCTGCTCAGCATGTGCGAGCATCTCAGGTGGGACAATTAAAGACAGGAGAATGCTCCTGCCATTTTTCCTTCCCAAGGAAGTGCTAGAGGCACCAGGAGAACTCTCAGAAACTCCTCCCAAAATCATGTGCTGTAACAGTGTAGACTTTTCTACTCTGCTGCAAAAACAAGGAGAACCAATTTCCAGTGTAGTATTGAATTTTTTGTTTAAATGGAAAAGGTGAATTTTGTCAGGGGTATTTGTACAATATCTTATATATAGGGTCCTGTTCTTCTACTATAGAAACTGTCTTCAGATTAAGAGCTTTTGGGCTGGCTTGTTTAATTTAGCCGGTTCTTCGCTAAGCAGTTCTTGGTGTTCTATTAAGTATTTTGTTTTTGTTGGTATTGCAGAGGTGGGCAGGACTCACAGTGTAACCTCTGCCATTGATTGTTGAAATAGGTGGTTGGGGTGGAGTACTAGGCACTGAGGTTTGTGACCATCCTGTCAGCCCCGGTGGTGCTGAAACAGTGGAGTGGTGAGCTGGAGAAGTAGTCCATACCAAAGGTAGAGAAGCCATAGGAGCCCATGGTAATTTGGTTGATGGCGCCTGGGGTGCTATGGGATTAGTGCTATGGGATGTTCCCTATAAACTGGCAAGGGGGAACCTGCTCATCCTGGTTTTTCAGAGAAACCATAAAACTTTGGAATTGGGCATTGACACACAACATACATCCCATTGTCACCCATGTAGTTGGGAAATCAAACACCATAGCAGATAACCTAAGTAGAAATGCAGCACTACAACATGAATGGATGTTGAAAAAAATCTATAAAACAAATATTCAATCTATTTATTTATTTATTTATTTAATACATTTATACCCCGCCCCTCCTGCAAACAGCTCGGGACGGCTAATCTATGGGGCTAGCCGGATGTAAACCTAGTCACATCTCCAGACAACACCCGATGCACCTGATTCTGCAGCAGAGCGAAGTATGCCAAATTACCATGGGTTCCTACATAAATTATGCATTTCTCATACATTGGGAACATAACCTGGTGTATGCATTTCCACCCTTCCCTCTAATTCTTAGGGTCCTGCAGAAACTCTATCAAGATCAGGTAACATATTCTAATAGCACCAGACTGGTTAACACAAATTTGGTACGCCCACCTAACAGGCGTGTATAAAAAATGCCTATACCTTCCACCGTTACCAGAAATACTGATTAAGAACAATGAGAAAATACTACACCCCAACATATTTGTTTTACATCTAACAGTATGGCTGATATTTCCTTAGCTTGGCAAGATCTAAGTGACTTACCTGATGATGATGTCCATATCTTGAACAACACCAGGAAATCTTCAGCAAAAAAGACCTACAAAACGAAATGTATAAGACACAAAATCTGGGCCGCAAGAGCAAACTTAAAATCTGACTTTACCACTGTAAAAGACTTACTCACTTACCTGTCTCAGAAAAAGGCCCCAGGTCCATCTGTATCTTCCTTAAAGGTGCCGCTATATCAGCTCACCATATCCAAACAGATGGTAGACCAATTTTTTCTTACCCTGTGCTAAAAAGGGCATTTTCAATATGTATCCACCCACCAAGGACCGATACCATCCATGGGATTTAAATCTGATGCTAGGAAGGCTCATGTTACTGCCCTTTGAGCCTTTAGCCACTTGTACTTTTCACCTTATATCCCTTTAAAGTATCAATGTTAGTTGCCTTTACGTTGGCCAGGAGAGTAAGCGAATATGTATAAACCATCCATACCCATTGTTTATAGATCCTCCTTATGTGATTTTCAGCAAGGTAAAAGTAACCCTAAAACTCTGCCCTCTCCTTTAAATCCAAAGTGATATCTCAATTCAAGATGTCCCAGGACATCACCCTTCCAGTATTCTTTCTGAAACATTTTTCCAATGGAGAGACAGGTGGAAGTGACCCTTCACACATTAGACCTGAGGAGAGCCCTCTCTTTTTATTTAGAGAGAACCAAAACCTTTAGACCGGTCAGCCTGACATGGATACTTGGAAAGATACTAGAACAGATTATAAAGCAGTCAATATGTAAACAACTAGAAAACCATGCAGTGATTACTGGGAGCCAGCATGGATTTGTCAAGTATAAGTCATACCAGACTAATCTTTTTTTATTAAGTTACTAGTTCAGTGGATCATAGGAATGCTGAGGATGTAATATATCTTGGTTTCAACAAAGTCACCCATGATATCCTTGTTGACAAGCTGGTAAAATGTGGGACTAGATGATACTACCATTAGGTGGATATACAGCTGGTTGAAGAATTGAACTCAGAGCGCTCATCAGTGGCTATTCATCAATCTGGAGGGAGGTGTTGAGGGGTGTTCCGTCAGGCTCTGTCCTGAGCCCAGTACTGTTTGACATCTTTATTAATAATTGGGATGAAGGAGTAGAACTTAAGGAATGCTTATCAGATTTGCAGATGACATGAAACTGGGGGAGAGAGAACTAAAATCTTAGGAGATAGAAATAAAATTCAAAATTATCTTGATAGGTTGGAAAACTGGGCCAAAACTAAAAACATGAAATTCAACAGAAGCAGAAGTAAAGTTCTGCATTTAGGTAAGAAAAGTCATATGTACAAGTATAGGATGGACTTTACTTGGCTTGGCAGAAATACATGTGAAAATGATCTACGGATTGTAGTTGATCACAAACTGAACTGATATTTGAGTTCTATCCTTGTAATGGCTTTTGGCTACACAATTAATTAATTCAAACTGAACATGAGTCAGCAGTGTGATGCAGTTGCAAAGAAAGCTAATTCAATTTTTGGCAGCATTAGCAGAAGCATTATTTCCAAGTCATGAGAAGTAATAATTCCACTCTATTCTGCACTGGTCAGACCTCATCTGGAGTAGTATGTCCAGTTCTGGCTGCCGGACATGAAGGACATCGACAAATTGGAATGGGTTCAGAGGAGGGCATCAAAGATAGTCTGGCGTCTGGAAACCAAGTCGTATGGGGTTATGTTGGAGGCACTGGGTAGAGAAGACTAAGAGGAGACAAGATAGCAGTCTTCAAATACCTGAAGGGCTCTCACACAGAAGATTGCAAAGACTTGTTCTTTATTTCCCCTGTGGGCAAGACTAGAAATAATGGACTCAAATGACAAGAAAGCAGATTTTGGTTAAATATTAGGAAGAACTTCCCAATGGTAAGAGCTGTTTGACACTGGAACAGACTGCCTAGGGCGGTGGTGGGCACTCCTTTGCTGGAGGTTTTCAAATAGAGGCTGGTCAGCCATCTGTCAGGGATGCTGTAGCTGTGGATTTCCTGCATTGAGCAGGAGGTTGGACTAGATGACCTCTGAGGTTCCTTCCAACTCTAATTCTGTGATTCTAGGAACCCAGTACAGGCCTTACAGCTCATTCCACTAGGACCATGGTAGCCTTGGCAGCATAGTTTAGAAAGATCCTATTACATCAGATATGCAGAGCCGTAAGATGGAGCTCAGCTCATACAGTTCTTAAATGCTATGCACTGGACATCACAGTGCCCTCCTATGCAGGTTTCGAGAGAGCTGTTTTACAGTCCCTCTTTAACTAGACCTTTGCCTCCACCGTACTGGGACTACTGCTTTACACTCTTCCAATGGTGTGAGTGTATAGAGCCCCACTTGAGGAAGAAACTAAGATTACTTTCCTGTGACCTTGGTTCTTCAAGATGGACTCCGTCACTCACATCACCCACCCTCCTTCCTCTCTACATCAGAGCCCTCCTTGCTAAATAGGCACTCTGGTGTGGAGGTTGGAAGGGACAGAAGTGATTTGCGCTCGGCCCCTCCTATTTATAACCTCGCTACAAGCCCACCAACGTGCAAGGGGAGGGGCCATGGAGCGCGACAGCAGAACTGCTTAGAGAAGTTCCCTGATGCCAGTCTGCGCAGGTGCAGCT
Source organism: Sphenodon punctatus (assembly GCA_003113815.1). Classification (NCBI taxonomy): domain Eukaryota; kingdom Metazoa; phylum Chordata; class Lepidosauria; order Sphenodontia; family Sphenodontidae; genus Sphenodon; species Sphenodon punctatus. Next base: position 1,921,241 of record QEPC01005198.1, read on the forward strand.
CCCAACGGTTTGAGGGATGGAGCCCATCCTGAAGAACCAAGGTTCCAGGTAGGTAAACTTAGTTTTCTAATTATGACTGCTCAGCACCAGGCACATTGCTGGTGCTATGTAAATAATTAATTTAAAAATTAATAGTAATAATGAGTGCTGTGCTGGAATATTGCACACAAAACCTAAGGTTAAGTTTGGAGCTTACTAAGATCTCCCATCATGATGTCCCATCATGATAAAAGAACAGAAGCAACTGAAGGTGTGCGAGTCTTGACATTAGTGGATGAGGACCTATTTCAGCACTGGCCTGGTCTGGACATTAGTTAAGACCAGGATTAACACCTGGGTTTCTCTAAGGAACCATGTGCCAATGGGGAATTGCCTAGGAGAAACTTTTCTTTGCCATGCCACTGATGTTCTTGCTCTGCTGAAGGAGGAAGAACAAGTATTGCAGGAGCTGAGTTTGACTGATTTATTCCAGCATGGGGAATTCTCTGCTAAGAATTTATGGTTGGAAATTATCCATTTTACAGTGCGTGTGTAATGCAGAAACTAGGCCAGGCTATTTTCATGGGTCTTATCCATAGCTTCAGAACTGTAATATAAGCCCAACCACTTCCTGTGAACTTTTTTCGTATCACTTGTTCTGTGCTGTTTTCTTCCTTTACTTACACATACCATGGTCAGCCTTTTAAAAGTATTTTAGTGTATTTTTACTTTCCTCTGCAAATTTAGATGTTTCCCATATTTTTCTCTCCAAGCAACTCTCTACACTAAAAATAAATGTTCCACACAACACTGTCATAATGTCAGTATTAACATTTTGCACAGATGCACTATTCTTTCTCTTCTGGTGCCTACAAGCTACCAATAGATTTGGCTAAGCTGTTCTTTTGGGTTATAGTTTCTCTTAGGAAAAAAAAAGACTGTAGAGATGCATGTAGTGCAGTCTGCTTTCAGTTTTGTTTCATTATATCTTAACATTTGTGGAAGTCTTTTTGCAAGAAAAAAGTGATGGTGATGTCCTTTAGGGGCACAACCAAAAGGTGAAGGGACTAAGGGCTTGACACCCCACCCCCCCTTCTGCGAACCCTGGCTTGGCTTGCCACTCCAAGAACACACAATTTCCTGTCCTTTCTCTCCCCCACCTAACCAGACAGGGGTCGTATATGCCTTGGAGAAGGGATAGCCATGAAGCGCTGTCTCCTGCTTATACTGCTCCCTCCATGAAGCAAACCGTGTCTGATGAGGTGGGTTTGAGAGACTGCTTTTGGAAAAGCCTTGGAAGGGAAGTTACCAAAGGGTGGAGGCTTCATGTCTACCCTGGTTGCTCCCTGATGTTTTCTAGCACTCTGAAAATGTGTGTCAGTAGTAACCAGTTTATTTTGAACAGCTCCATTAGACATGGGCAGTCAGTTTATTTAGATACATGTCCAGGAAAGTCAGTGGAAAAGTTGAAACCACAACAAGATGGTTAGAGCCAAGATCAACTTCTGCCACGACACCTATAAAAATTCAGCCAGGACTTAATGACTTGGCTAAGAGGCAGTTGGGAAAGTCAACATTTACGTATGCTATTACAGAGTTAAATCAGTGTATTGGTATATTATTGTATAATTGTGTGAACAGGGAGGTCTCGCCACCATAGTTCAGGTGCTCCTTTGCTTTTGGGCAGGGCTAAACAGCCTTACTACTGAGTCTGTAATAAGCCATTCTCAGTAATTTCAGTATCTAAATGAGTCCTATCCATTCATCATATAGTTTTCCATGGAAGCTGTATGTAAGATTTCCTCTTATTTGCACTCAGATACTACTACTACTACCACAATCTCTAATCATTTCTGCATCCAGTCGTATGCAGTGCTGTACAGATACTAGGATTTGAATTAATCCTTAACTCTCCTTTACGGATCAGTCTGTACCGAACTGCAACAAGCCATGACAGTTATGAATCCAGAGTTAAGGATCTGAATTTCCCCACCCTATCCCAGTCTCTGTGGTCCTGGAGTGGTAGTTACCGGCCTTGGAGGACTTCATTGAAGTACCCTTGCAACAGTAGCCCTGCAACCTGTATTTTTAATAAGCCAGCCAGTGCAGCCCTGCAACAGGCAAGGAAGCTCTGCAACCGGTATTCCTCATAAGTCTCCTCTAAAATTTGCCACCCTAACTCCTCCCACCTGCACCTCCCACTCCAACTCCCTCAGCCTTTCCCACCCACCTGCACCCCTTACATCCCCATTCCAAGCCCTGCAGCCCCCACCCCATCGCCCCAGCCCCTCTCACCTAATCCCACCTGCAACCCACCTATCTTCTACCCGCCCCCCAGCCAACCCTCCTTCACCCCACCCCCATTCCATCTCACCCTTGCGGAGTGGGTCAGCATAACTGTGGACTGAACCCGGGCCTTCCCCCCAAGCTTTGCTACACCTTTGATTCCTGCCCTAACATTGGATATTCTAAGAAAGGGGATTTAGCTCATTCACCTTTAGTCATGCAAGTTGTTGTTCAATGTCCTCCATGAAGTTTTCATCTTGTGGGAAGCATTACTTCAAATGGGGTGTTTGAAAAGACTCTCAAGAAGTTCTCATAAGAGGATAAAGCCTTTTCTGAGGGATGAATGGTCCTCTAAAATAGTTGCACTCAGTTCAAATGGAATATATTCTTGTTTTTTGTTTATCCTGCTGATCTAAAAATAAAACCAAAAATAACTAGAATTAGCACCATGCAAAAAAACATTATATAAGGAAATCTTTGCTATGCTCCATATATATTTTGGATTTATCCCTTGTCACCTCAGCAGTCTTTTCTGTAGTTAGTTAAGCCAGGAAAGAAGATGGGTTCAGCAGTTATAGGACATGAGATTTTGGAGACCTGGATTTAACTCCCTTCTCTCAGATTTTATGATCCGTTTTTAATTCCTCTTTGTAAAATGGGGTTAATAGCATGCTTCTATCTCACAATGCTGTTAAAGACATAGTTTGAGGCACTCAGATATAGTGCAAATTAGGGTCAGAAAAATATCTTAAGAAAAATAGAGCCATGGTGTAATTAATCAATCTACTCAAATACTTTCCTACAGCAAAACTTTTATTTCAAAACAAAAGTGTGACCTATTATTTATTTATTTTTTATTCTATTTAAAGAATTTTGCACCCGCCCCTCCTGCGACAGGCAGCCCAGAGCGGCTAACACCAATAAATGCAAATATAAAATATTATAAAACAGATTAAAACGTCGTCATAAAATAGTAATAACAATAATAGTAAAAAGAGGAACAAAGCCACCTCCACCCTCACCAATCTCCCCACCCCCTACCTACCCGTACCACTCTCCCTCGGCAAACGCCTGACGGAACAGCCAGGTCTTACAGTTCCTGTGGCTGGGAGGTCCGGGACCAGACGGATCTCCACTGGGATGGAGTTCCAAAGGCGTGACGCGGCTATCGAGAACATCCTATTCTGCATGGCACCCCGGGAAACCTGGGGGACCTCCAACACGGCACCCCCGGATGACCACAGGGGGCCGGTCTAGAACCCCGGGAGTGAGGCAATCTTGCAAATAGGCAGGGTCCAGGCCGTGTAAGGCTTTATAGGTCAGAAACAACACTTTGAATCGAGCCCGGAAGACTATTGGCAGCCAGTGCAGAGATCGGAGCACTGGTGTAATGTGCTCCCTGCGGCCCAATCCCACCAAGAGCCAGGCCGCCGCATTCTGCACCAGCTGCAGCTTCTGAGCTGTCACCGTAGGTAGCCTCACGTAGAGTGCGTTATAGTAGTCTAACCGAGAGATAATAAAAACAAGGGTGATTGTGGCCAGGTCAGGAACTGAGACCAACAGCCGAAGCCGCCACACCAGATATAACTGGCGGAAGGCACTCCTCGCCACAGCCTCCACCTGGAGATCCAGGTGGAGCTGCGCAGTGAGGACCACCCCCAGGTTCTTTACCTGGGAAGTCAGCGGAGGACAGATCCCATTAACCAAAGGAGCTGCCACTTCTACCAACTTATCCACTAACATCACCTCCGTCTTGTCAGGATTCAGTCGCAGTCGGTTAGCCCTCATCCAGTCCCCCACAGCTGCCAAACACCAGGTAAGCACTGAGACAGCCGGGCCTGGGTCGATTGAAAATGAGAAATACAGTTGGGTATCATCCGCATACAGATGACACCTCACCCCAAACCCTCTGATCACATCACCGAGTGGCTGCATATGCACGTTGAACAGGAGAGGGGACAAAACAGAACCCTGCGGAACCCCACACGAGAGGTCTCGGTAGACTGAAAAACAATCACCAAGTACCACCCGCTGAGTTCTCCCGGTCAGGAATGAGCAGAACCATTCAAGAATGATCCCACCCACCCCCGCACTGTCCCGCAGGCATGTCACCAACATCTCATGGTCAACAGTATCAGATGCTGCCAAAAGATCTAACCGGACCAGTAGGGTCGATCAACCCTGATCCTTTTCACGGTGGAGATCATCCACCAAAGCCATAAGTGCTGTCTCAGTGCCACGATCTGGACAAAAGCCAAACTGAGAAGGATCAAGATAACCGACGCGGTCAAGATGCCCCTGGAGCTGCTGAGCCACTACCCGTTCAATAACCTTCCATAGAAAGGGAAGGTTAGAGACAGGCCGATAGCTGGCAGGAGGGGAGTCAATGTCAAGCGATAGTTTCTTGATCAGAGGCCACACCACCGCCTCCTTAAGGCAGCCCGGCACTCTGCCCTCCTGAAGGGGGGAGGCATTGACCACCCCGGCCAGCAACGGCCCCATTGTCTCCCAGCAGCTCTTAATCAGCCAGGATGGGAATTCACAAGAGGTGGCTCGAACCGCCCCAAGCACACCCACCACGTCAGCGGGTGTCACCAACTGAAATCGATCCCACAAAATTGGACAAGCCGGGGTTTCTACAACATCTACATTCTCCACTGTAGTAAGTGCGGGATCAAGGTCTAGGTTAATACAAGTGATTTTCTCTGAAAAACAATCCGCAAAAAACTCACAGTGGGCTAACAATGACTCAACTCTAGGGTTGAGGGAGGCCGAACTGACCAGTCCCCGCACAACCCAGAACAGCTCCGCCGGATGGGATTTTGGGGACGCTGTGAGGGAGAGTACTCCCTCTTTGCTGCCCGCATAGCCACGGCATAGGCTCGTAAACAAGCTCTATGCCACAATCTATTGGCTTCAGCACAAGAACGACGCCACCGTCGCTCCAACCGTCGCCCATCTTGCTTCAGCATCTGCAGCTCCTCAGAAAACCACGGAGGTCTGCGGACCCTTTGCCTGGGCGCCGTTCGATCGATGGCCTCCGTCAGCAAGGTGTTCCATAGCTTGACGAGGTCATCGATGAGACAGTCGTCAAGGTCAGAGGGTAACTCCCCCAGGCACCTAGAAACCGTAATGGATCCAATAGCCTCCGGGGGTGGACCATCCTAATAGGTTCCACACCCTTCCGGGGGCAGATGTGCTAGAAGCAGGGGCGGCTGGTGGGTTTTGATGCTGGAGGGGCACTGGGGCAGTAAGGCCAGCGGGTCTAGGGGTGGAGCCAGGGGGACGGGAGGCGGAGCCAGGGGGACGGTAGGCCAGTGGCATGGCATAACCTAGCAGCAAGGAGTTCCCAGGGTTAACATCGGATGGAAGAAAACACAGTCTACATGCACATCAAGCTTAAAATAAATAATTTATAAACCCAAAACACAGGGAAACACCCAAAACACTGGCATAACAC
>QEPC01005198.1:1940620-1956039 GCA_003113815.1 Sphenodon punctatus
GGCCCGCTGGTCGGTGGAGCTTGGGGTGGCAGGAAGGCCAAACCCCAGGAGAGTCGTGGTGTCCTCAAGCGATGACAGCCGAGGATGCTGGGAGCGTATGCAGATGAGCTGCAACCTCACCAGTTCTATATAAATATATATATATATATTTATCTAATTATATATATATTAATCTAATTAAATAAATAAATAATGTCTACAACTTATATTTGGTGCCATATTTTGTTTAGGTGTTTAGCACCCAAAATTTGGAGGTAGCTGAAGAGAGCTCAGCTTTCCATTAGACACTTCAGTCAAATCCAGGCTTTTTAAAGTGCACGGCATCTGCCTGGTTCTGTGTGACATTTATAGTTAGATTTTCAAAAGAAAATGTGACTACATATTTTGGTTTCTAAATTGGAGCTGTGCTCTTCTGAAAATCCAGTCCTCAGTGTGTCTCAATATATGATCTCAGTGTTCTGAGACAAAATAAGAAAACCAGACATAATGGTCTGAAAGGACATGTAACTGGAAAGTGAGCACCATGCTATTAAGGAAATGTCATCCTCTGGCAGCAGTAAACATTTATAGCTGACATTTCATATAACCAGTGTGGTGTAGTGGATATGGTGTTGGATTTAGTCCTGGGAAGCCAGGGTTCAAAACCTGCCTTAGCCATGAAAAAACCTAGCCTTAGCCTTGGGGAAGTCACAACCTCACAGCCTCAGTTCCCCCTCTGTAAAATTGGGAATGTGTGTTCTTAGATTGTAAGCCTACTGGGCAGGGACCTGTCTCCAAAATGTATGACTTTAAAGCTCTGCTTAAGCCTAGTAGCACTATAGAGGGGATCTCCCTTGCCGCCTGGATGGAACAGCCGGGGGGAGGGGTGCGGCTGTTGGGGTTGTGACAGGTCAGGGGAGATATGGTCTCTGCGGGAGGGAAATGAGATCGGTGAGGCAGGATAGATGCCTACTGCATGTCCTGCTCACCTCTCCCCTAGCAGTAGAGCAAGTAGGACATGGTCAGGGGGTCTCCAACCTGGTGGTGGTGCTGTTAAATGCGAGGTCGGCGGCGAACAAGGCAATGACGGTCCAGGAGGTAATCCTGGACTGTGCCTCCGATCTCGCGTGTATCATGGAAACCTGGCTGGACAATGAATCTGGGCCTATTTTGGCTTATCTTGTTCCAGCTGGGTATTCAATGTAGCACCAGCCGCAGTTAGAGGGACGGGGGGGGAGGGGCGGTGTAGCTATAATTTTTAAAGAGGGTTGGTCTGTGAGGAGGTATCCAGTGAGATCCATAGTGGGCATTGAAGGTCTCCATCTTGTGTTCGATTTGGTGGGGGACAGTTTGGGAGTGCTGCTGGTATACCGTGCTCCTACCGATACAGCAACCTCCTTGCATGCTCTGGCAGAGGCTGTGTCGGAGGTGGTGTTGCGGGGACCTCAACATTCACACCGACGCGGTTCTCGGGGGAGCCGAGCATGAGTTCATGGCCACCATGGCAACCATGGGCCTGTCCCGGAGTGTCAACAGCCTGACACATCTTGGAGAACATACCTTGGACCTTATGTTTTGTACTGGCCTTGAGGCGGGTGCTCTGTTAACGGGGGAGATACCAGCTGTGCCTTGTCATGGACGGATCATTACCTCCTGCAGACCTCCCTTCTAGCACATGTCTGCCCCTGGAAGGGTGTGGAACCTATTCGAATGATCCGCCCACGGAGGCTGTTGGACCCGTTGCAGTTTCTAGGTGTTCTGTGGGAGTTACGCTCTGACCTTGATGACCGTCTCATCGATGACCTCGTTAAGCTATGGAACACCTTGCTGATGGAGGCTATCGATCGGACGGCTCCCAGACATCCCTTGTTTTCTGAGGAGTTGCATATGCTGAAGCAAGCTGGATGACGGTTGGAGCAACGGTGGCGTCGTTCTCGTGCTGAAGCTGACAGATTGTGGCATTGAGCTCATTTACGAACCTATGCCTTGGTTGTGCGGGTAGCAAACATGGAGTTCTTTGCTACCCTCATAGCGTCCGCAAAATCCCATCTGACGGAGCTGTTCCGGGTTGTGCGGGGGCTGGTCTGACCTCCCTCGACCCTGCAGTTGAGTCATCATCTGCCCACTGTGATATGTTTGCAGATTATTTTGTGAATAAAATTGCTCGTATTCACCACGACTTCGATGCCGAGAAGGTAGAGGTTGTAGAAACCCCGTCATGTCCAATTTTGTGGGATCAATTTCAGTTGGTGACACCCGCTGACGTGGTGGAGGTTCTGGGGGCTGTTTGGGTCGCCTCTTGTGAATTAGATCTGTGCCCATCCTGGCTAGTTAAGAGCTGCCGAGAGACAATGGGGCCGTTCCTGGCTGGGGTGGTCATCGCCTCCCTTCTGGAGGGCAGGGTGCCGAGCTGCCTCAAGGAGGCAGTGGTGCGGCTTCTGCTCAAGAAACCATCGCTTGACGTTGACTCCCCTGCCAGNCTCAAGAAACCATCGCTTGACGTTGACTCCCCTGCCAGTTATCAGCCTGTCTCTAACCTTCCCTTTTTAGGGAAGGTTATTGAACAGGTAGTGACCCGACAGCTCCAGGAGCATCTTGACCGCGTTGGTTATCTTGATTCCTTTCAGTCTGGCTTCCGTCCGGGTTATGGCACTGAGACCGCGCTTATGGCTTTGGTAGATGATCGCCGCCGCGAGAAGGATCGGGGTCAATCAACCCTATTGATCCTGTTAGATCTTTCGGCAGCATTTGATACCGTTGACAATGAGATGTTGGTGACGCGCCTGCGGGACAGTGCAGGGGTGGGAGGGACTGTTCTCGAATGGTTCTGCTCATTCCTCACTGGAAGAACTCAGCGGGTGGTGCTCGGTGATTGATTTTCATCTTACCGAGACCTTGATGTGGGGTTCCGCAGGGTTCTGTTTTGTCCCCTCTCTTGTTCAACATGTATATTCAGCCACTCGGCGAGGTGATTAGAGGGTTCGGGATGAGGTGTCATCAGTATGCGAATGACAGCCAACTGTATCTCTCATTTTCAACAGATCCAGGCCCGGCTGTCTCAGTGCTTACCTGGTGTTTGGCAGCTGTGGGGATTGGATGAGGGCTAACCGACTGTGATTGAATCCTGACAAGACAGAGGTGATGGTAGTGAGTAAGTCGGTGGAAGTGACAGCTCTCATGGTTGATGGGATCTGTCCTCCGCAGACTTCCCAGGTACGGAACCTGGGGGTGCTCCTCGACGTGCAGCTCCGCCTGGATCGCCAGGTGGAGGCTGTGGCAAGGAGTGCCTTCCAGCAGTTACATCTGGTGTGGCGGCTTCGGTCGTTGGTTTTGGTTCCTGACCTGGCCACAATTATCTATGCTTTTATCACCTCTCGACTAGACTACTGCAGCGCGCTCTACGTGGGGGTACCTATGGTGATGGCTTGGAAGTTGCAACTGGTGCAGAATGCGGCGGCCTGGTGCTCTGGTCTCTGCACTGGTTGCCAATAGTCTTTCAGGCTCGATTCACAGTGTTGGTTTTGACCTATAAAGCCTTACACGGTCTGGGCCCTGTCTACTTGCGAGATCACCTCACTCCCTGGGTCGTAGACCGGCCCCTGCGGTCGTCCAGGGATGCCATGTTGGAGGTCCCCCGGGTTTCCCGAGGGGCCATGCAGAATAGGGTGTTCTCGGTGGCTGCGCCGCGCCTTTGGAACTCTCTCTAGGTGGGGGCCTGCCTGGCCCCGGACCTCCCAGCTTTCCGAAGGAGTTGTAAGACCTGACTGTTCCGTCAGGCATTTGGCGAGGGTGAGGGGCGAGTAGGGGGTGGGGGTTGGTGAGGGAGGGGGTTGGTTTTTATTATTTTTTATTTATGTTTTATGATATTTTATTGTGTTTATTTCTGATGTTTTTAGCTGCTCCAGGTTGCCTGTGGCAAGAGGGGCAGGGTATAATTTTTTAAAATAAATAAATAAATAGTTTTAAAAGGTTCTCTTCTGTTCAGAATATCAAGCCAAAAGGTGAGTTCAACTTTTTTTAATGAAAGGTTGACCTGGCCAATTTTATTTTGGCGTTATTCTTATTGCATGCCTATTTGTTCTGGATTAACACAGGAAAAGGAACTTATTTTATTCTCAACAAACCTTGAAAAATTTACTCCACCAGGCTACTTTTATGTACAGTCTTTAATGGACGTTGTAGCATCATGTGAAATTGTACAAAATAATTATTTGTCATGTATCCCCACCCCTCTCCCCATAAACTACAGAAATGGACATGGCTATAAAAAGATGGGTACATTCATGTCAAAATGTCCTTTATTTTCAGGTATTCACAGCCTTTACATGAAGAAATAGCCTTGCACAAACACCTCAAGCACAAGAACATTGTCCAGTATCTAGGCTCACTTAGTGAGGATGGGTTCATTAAAATATTCATGGAACAGGTGCCAGGAGGTAAGAATATTTGCATGTGTTGTAGAAACTGAAACAATAGAGAGAGACTTTATGAAAAGAGCAGTCAAAACCTTTTCCTCTACAAGACCCTAACTTATCACTTATAGAATCCAGTTGCTTTATTATTTATTTATTAATTTATTTATTTAATAATTTATATCCCACCTTCTCCTGCTAAAGCAGTTCGGGGCGGCTAACAAATCACACGTTATAATGTGAAAATATAACATACAATAATATAACAATAATAAATATAAAAGTAAAACACGTGGTGGAGCACACACCATACAAAACAACAAAAAACCTGTCGCTAACCTACAACCCCCACCCTTACCCATCTCCCTTGCCAAATGCCAGGTTGAACAGCCAAGTACTCAAAATGCTTCCTGAGATTGGACATCGCTACTTGAAACACATCCCTTCACCCTGTGAACATGACCTCTGTTAAAACTATTATCTACTGGGGCTATGGGACTGTGGAGGAGGGGTGTCATGAATGCAGGAGCATGAACTATTTTGGGAGCTCTGCCTACCCTATGGGATTTACTCATACAAGAAAAAAGAACATCGACTTTGCTGTGTTCAGGACTACATATGCACAAACCATCTCAGCTTTAGATGGGACTTAGATTTTGCACAGAAACCCTCTCCTTTGCAAATTTTAAAAAAGTGTTTTCTTTCAATCTGTTCCAGGAGAAGACAGAAGGGGTTGTTCCCAGTCTTTTGGACTGAGAATATTGGGGTGCCTCCTCTCTTTTCCCAGCAGGAGGCAGATAGATCTGATTTCAATCTGTCTAGATTGTTAGGCCCTGCACCTAAATGGGGGATCCACCATCTGTGTCCTAGTGTGGAGCACATGGAGCTCAGGCAACAGGAGCAAGGCTGGAGCGGACACAGTGCCCCCTCAGTTCTAATTAGAAACCTGTGGGTCCCACCTTGTAACAGGGTGACTCTTTTCCACAGTAAGTCCTTGCAGGATTAGGGCCCACACAAGTCTCACTCAGGGAATTAGCTCCACCATTTATTTATTTACAGTACCCTTCACCAAACATCCCATCAAGCAGCCCTAGTCTGCTGTTAGGCTCCCAGCCTGGGGTGTACTTCCTCAGCAAGCCCCTAAACACTCAGTCTCTTCAGCCAGGCTTCTCCAGCTCTGGCTATCTCACAAGCCCCATGTCAGTTCTCTTTATATAGTCCTTTAGAGGAGCTCACACACTAGCTCCTGCTCCATCATCAGCCCAGACACAACTGCCTCTCTAACTCTGCTGCTTCCCTTTTGTATCCTGAGCTACGCCCCAAACACAGTAACCTTCTGCCAGGACTGTTTTGTATTTGGCCAGTGGCCATTTTGTCTCCCCTTCAGAATATAGCAGCCTCCTGTGGCACTTCCCTGCCACACACCTATTGCCAGGGACCCGAGTTCACTGCACAAAAAAATCTTAAATTCTGCAACCAGCGAAGCCAAATTCTGCAAATTTACTACGAGCATTAATATTTGCATAATTAACTTGATTTGCATAACTATGCATGCTGGGAAGCACATTTGCAACAGGTTTGACACAGAATCACAACTTTGCTAATCAAACATGACTCAAATCCTCTGGAATTTCAGCATCCCAGAATTCCCACCTCATATTAAAACCCCAGACCTTCCTCACCCAAACATAGGGCCTTCAGACCCCACCCACCCACAATTCATCTCCCAGGGGCCTATTTACCCTCGGGTCATGGTCACACCTCCCTGAAGACGGCAGCTGCAGCAGCAGTTTTAGTTTAGGGTCAGATGACATGTTTATGCCTGAGCCAGGATTTAAAGATTGTGCAGACAGCCCTCACTGCAGTTGCACTGCAATTTCAGCATGGCACTGTGAGGATTCACTGATCCTGCAAAAATCACTGCAAATTGCAGCAACGCAGTCAACATGGGTCCCTGCCTATTGCGCATTCCTTCTCTTTAGNCGTGGTGGCAGAGAAGAAGCAATATTTCTGGGTGGGGGTTGGTGAGGGAGGGGGTTGGTTTTTATTATTTTTTATTTATGTTTTATGATATTTTATTGTGTTTATTTCTGATGTTTTTAGCTGCTCCAGGTTGCCTGTGGCAAGAGGGGCAGGGTATAATTTTTTAAAATAAATAAATAAATAGTTTTAAAAGGTTCTCTTCTGTTCAGAATATCAAGCCAAAAGGTGAGTTCAACTTTTTTTAATGAAAGGTTGACCTGGCCAATTTTATTTTGGCGTTATTCTTATTGCATGCCTATTTGTTCTGGATTAACACAGGAAAAGGAACTTATTTTATTCTCAACAAACCTTGAAAAATTTACTCCACCAGGCTACTTTTATGTACAGTCTTTAATGGACGTTGTAGCATCATGTGAAATTGTACAAAATAATTATTTGTCATGTATCCCCACCCCTCTCCCCATAAACTACAGAAATGGACATGGCTATAAAAAGATGGGTACATTCATGTCAAAATGTCCTTTATTTTCAGGTATTCACAGCCTTTACATGAAGAAATAGCCTTGCACAAACACCTCAAGCACAAGAACATTGTCCAGTATCTAGGCTCACTTAGTGAGGATGGGTTCATTAAAATATTCATGGAACAGGTGCCAGGAGGTAAGAATATTTGCATGTGTTGTAGAAACTGAAACAATAGAGAGAGACTTTATGAAAAGAGCAGTCAAAACCTTTTCCTCTACAAGACCCTAACTTATCACTTATAGAATCCAGTTGCTTTATTATTTATTTATTAATTTATTTATTTAATAATTTATATCCCACCTTCTCCTGCTAAAGCAGTTCGGGGCGGCTAACAAATCACACGTTATAATGTGAAAATATAACATACAATAATATAACAATAATAAATATAAAAGTAAAACACGTGGTGGAGCACACACCATACAAAACAACAAAAAACCTGTCGCTAACCTACAACCCCCACCCTTACCCATCTCCCTTGCCAAATGCCAGGTTGAACAGCCAAGTACTCAAAATGCTTCCTGAGATTGGACATCGCTACTTGAAACACATCCCTTCACCCTGTGAACATGACCTCTGTTAAAACTATTATCTACTGGGGCTATGGGACTGTGGAGGAGGGGTGTCATGAATGCAGGAGCATGAACTATTTTGGGAGCTCTTCCTACCCTATGGGATTTACTCATACAAGAAAAAAGAACATCGACTTTGCTGTGTTCAGGACTACATATGCACAAACCATCTCAGCTTTAGATGGGACTTAGATTTTGCACAGAAACCCTCTCCTTTGCAAATTTTAAAAAAGTGTTTTCTTTCAATCTGTTCCAGGAGAAGACAGAAGGGGTTGTTCCCAGTCTTTTGGACTGAGAATATTGGGGTGCCTCCTCTCTTTTCCCAGCAGGAGGCAGATAGATCTGATTTCAATCTGTCTAGATTGTTAGGCCCTGCACCTAAATGGGGGATCCACCATCTGTGTCCTAGTGTGGAGCACATGGAGCTCAGGCAACAGGAGCAAGGCTGGAGCGGACACAGTGCCCCCTCAGTTCTAATTAGAAACCTGTGGGTCCCACCTTGTAACAGGGTGACTCTTTTCCACAGTAAGTCCTTGCAGGATTAGGGCCCACACAAGTCTCACTCAGGGAATTAGCTCCACCATTTATTTATTTACAGTACCCTTCACCAAACATCCCATCAAGCAGCCCTAGTCTGCTGTTAGGCTCCCAGCCTGGGGTGTACTTCCTCAGCAAGCCCCTAAACACTCAGTCTCTTCAGCCAGGCTTCTCCAGCTCTGGCTATCTCACAAGCCCCATGTCAGTTCTCTTTATATAGTCCTTTAGAGGAGCTCACACACTAGCTCCTGCTCCATCATCAGCCCAGACACAACTGCCTCTCTAACTCTGCTGCTTCCCTTTTGTATCCTGAGCTACGCCCCAAACACAGTAACCTTCTGCCAGGACTGTTTTGTATTTGGCCAGTGGCCATTTTGTCTCCCCTTCAGAATATAGCAGCCTCCTGTGGCACTTCCCTGCCACACACCTATTGCCAGGGACCCGAGTTCACTGCACAAAAAAATCTTAAATTCTGCAACCAGCGAAGCCAAATTCTGCAAATTTACTACGAGCATTAATATTTGCATAATTAACTTGATTTGCATAACTATGCATGCTGGGAAGCACATTTGCAACAGGTTTGACACAGAATCACAACTTTGCTAATCAAACACGACTCAAATCCTCTGGAATTTCAGCACCCCAGAATTCCCACCTCATATTAAAACCCCAGACCTTCCTCACCCAAACATAGGGCCTTCAGACCCCACCCACCCACAATTCATCTCCCAGGGGCCTATTTACCCTCGGGTCATGGTCACACCTCCCTGAAGACGGCAGCTGCAGCAGCAGTTTTAGTTTAGGGTCAGATGACATGTTTATGCCTGAGCCAGGATTTAAAGATTGTGCAGACAGCCCTCACTGCAGTTGCACTGCAATTTCAGCATGGCACTGTGAGGATTCACTGATCCTGCAAAAATCACTGCAAATTGCAGCAACGCAGTCAACATGGGTCCCTGCCTATTGCGCATTCCTTCTCTTTAGACCCTATATCCATCCCAGGAAATTCTCTGGGTTGCTGTCCCAGTGGTTTGGGGATGGATTTGTTCACAGTAAGCAGAACCTCAGGAGCTCCGGTAGAGGCAGCGGTAGAGGCAGCGGTAGAGGCAGCCAATACTAGTCAGGAGAGAATGACCATGTGACCGGTTCCCGGGAGTTCCCACACACTATGGCCCACAGAGCTAGGCCTATCCCCTTCACGGACATACCTTGTAATATGGCCAAGGGAAAACACGTGACCAAATCAAGGGGAACTAGCAGCATTTCAACCAGTACAGCTGGATGATTTCAATCTGTTTTCTTCCAGAAAGAGACTGAGTACCCCCATTATATGGACTGCTGTCTATGAAAAAGACCACAAAGAAAGAGCCCAATTTTCTTTTCTTTCTTTGTTCAAAGGGAAGCTCAGCTACTCTAGTGAATACGGCAAGCAAAATTATTTGGGATATTCCTGTGTGAAACACTGCCCGAGTCATTGTCCATAAGACTGAAGTTTTAGTCAGTTAAAGCATTAGGGTTGTATTTGTTTCTATTTTACTGGGGTTGAGGGAATAACAGGAATGCTAGAACGTTTTAAACAGTCAAAAAGTAATACTGTTTCATGCAAACCACAATTGACCTGTGGATCTCATTGCCATGGGATGTTGTGAAGAGCAATATTTTTTTTAACCCAGTTAAACTAAGAAGTTCAGAGAATAATTTCACCATCAATGGCTGATAGCCAAGATGGTCAGGGGATTGTTGGATGCAAGCCTTGAACTGGCATTCCTGGGTTTCTGGGGCAGCAGCTGGCTCTGTAGCACCACCACTACACCTTGCCCATGACCCTACCTTCCCTGCAGGAATCCTCAGTGCTTGCTAAGCCACACTCCTCCAGCCTTGCTTCACCTGTTCCCAGCTTCCTGAGTGGTTGCTTGTACAGGTGAAAGGCCACCCAGCCTCAGAAAGTTGGGTGGAAATACTTTTCCAGTTTCTGTACCTGCTTCTGCCTTGATTCCTGACTCCTTGCTCCCCCAATCTTGCTCTTTGAGGGATCTATTCTTGCTTCTGCTCCCAACCCTGGATCTTACCTCAAATGGACTCCCTGGCTTTGACCCTTGGCTAAGACTTCCTGACCTTGACTCTGGATCATGTCTCGGATTTGGCTCCTGATCCTGACACTACCACTTTCCCATTCCCAGCTCTGTGTTTTTCCTGACACCCTTGACCTGGGCCCAGCCCTGATTTCCTTGCCTTGAATTACTTTGGACTGCCTGCTCTCGACTTCACCTCCCGATTCCTTGGCATTGATCCTGATTTCACCCTTGACCCTGATCCTGGCACTGCTCCCAGTCATGACTCCGAAACCTTGCTTCAACCCTGATGTCCATCCACATCCCAGACGCCCTGCACCCTGACAGAGATGAAGCCTTTGACTTCCAGAACATGAGGGTGAACAGCAGGGAAGGGATCATTCCATACGTGTCCTGTTTTTGCACACTTCCTCTGAAGTACCCAGTGATAGTTCAACTCTTTGTCAGCGATGATTGATCTTCACTGCCCAGCCATCTGAAGGTGGTGTGGCTTGAAAGGGTGATTACGTCCAGGATTACTGCTTTGGTAGGACAAATTTTGCCTAATGGGCAAAAGGGTTGAGTTTTAATTTTGTTTGACTTCATCTGAAACAACCATGTAAAGTATTTTTTGCTGAGATTATAAATCAGTTATGTAGGTAAATGGAAGAATGGTCAGCGATAACCAAGGATGTCTGCATTAAATAATGATAAGAATGTTAAATAATGATAAGAAGTAGCTCTTGAGTGGTTACAAACATTACTTGAAACAAATGAGTAGTGTTTTGTTTTTTTATCAGATGGATTCTGAGCTCAGTTTATACATTTCTTCAAATTACAGGCAGTCTTTCCGCTCTTCTAAGATCAAAATGGGGACCATTAAAAGATAATGAGCAGACAATTGGCTTTTATACCAAGCAGATTCTGGAAGGATTAAAATACCTCCATGATAATCAAATAGTGCATCGAGATATAAAGGTGAGAAGTTACTATGAATCATGAATGTGGGTTATTTACAGGGGAGCATTCTGTTAGTAAAATTAATAGTTAGGTAGTTTTACTGTTTGTTCATGAGAAACCAGTAGAAAACTGATTCCCTTTTAATATTACATTATCATACACAGTAAAGTGTGTGTAAGGATCGAGAAAGAATTGTTCCTATTTAAAGTGGTATGCGGGAGTTCTGCTACACAGCTACCATATATCTTGGAGGAGTTAGTCAACTGCAGCACTATTAACAACATGTTTAAAATCTATTTCTGGCTGTAGCTCCCTGCACCCATTCTCAAATTGCGGGGTAGTTAACTGATACGAATTTCAGTTTGTTCGAATAAAAATTTCATAGCTATTTCCCTTTAACGTTCACAAAGGTGATTTTAATAAAATTCTATGAAGTCAATGTCAAATATTGATATAGCGTTCATATTTTTTTTAAAAAGCTCGTTGTCATACTTTCCAGAAAATACAGGGGGTGTTTTAGGGTGGTGGTTTACCCCCAAAACATGATGGGCAAGAATTTCGGGGACTTCATGGCAGAGAGAGGTTATGCAATCAGCAGCAGCTCCCAGATTTTTTTTTGTAACTACGTTACCCTATTTTGAGACTTAAATATAACTCCATTGTATGTTGATATCGAACAGTATTCTGACCGCATCTGCAGATGGTTACCCCGCTTGGGGTCCTAGGCCACAGTTTGGAAATCTCTGGCTATGAGTTTCTTATTGGTAACAGGAAATCATTTCTGTGGAACAGCTGAAAGGATCCTGTGAATAGTTCCTGTTCTTTACTGTCTCGGTATTGTTTATAGAATTCATGTAGCTGGGGGATTATTTTAGTTTGGACAGCAAATGCCTTCAAATGGAACTGTACTTTGGCCACATAGTGGCTCCATAATTATCTTAGTTATAGCCAGGGTTCCTAGTTTTCTGTGTCCAAAAATTGGAAATTCTCCGGTTAAAAACACGAAAATCCCTGTTTTTCTGCAGTTAAATGTAAATGCTAGTTGACTTTCCCTTACCACAATATATATACGTATGAGTTAGAACACCATATTTTATTGGAATATTTTCATTTTAATGCAATTTTGCAGCTACCTGTCTCACCAACAGTCTCTCTTCCCCCCTCCCCCCATTAAAGGTCTGTGGCACCCCTCCAAATGCAGAGCATCTCCCCTCCCCCTACAGCTCGTGCCTTTAGGTGGTTTTCCTCTGCTTCCCTGCACTCTCTGCCTCCTCCTCCCAGCCTGATCCCAGACCGCTCCACCAACCAGAAAGGGGGATCATAGAGAGGCTGGCACTTGGGGAAGCTGCTATGGGCACAGTTAGGCCCACCTCCTGTTTCCTCTTCCCAAGGTCCAGAAGACCTGACCGCCCCAGCTCATAGTGGGACCGCCCCAACTCCCCACCCCACCGCACAGGAGGTCTGTAGCAGCCCTCCAAATGTAAAGCCTCCCACCCACCAGGATATGCCTACAGGTTGTTTTCCCTCCGCTCCCCTCCCCTCTGCATCCTAACTGTCCTGCGCTCGCTGTTTCCTCCTTCCAAACCTCTACGTTTTTTGCCGTTTTCCCTGAAATTCTCTGGAAAAAGGCAAAATCTCTGTTTTTCTCTGGTTTTCCATCGCAAAGAGAAAACAAGGAACCCCGGTTGTAACTCATTAAGGTGCGCTTTGGCAACGTTCATCACACATTACATTACGTTAGCAGTCACTAGAGAAAAATAATTGGTCCAAATATTCTCTCCTTCAGGGTGATAATGTGCTTATCAACACATACAGTGGAGTGCTCAAGATTTCAGACTTTGGAACTTCGAAGAGGCTTGCTGGAATCAACCCATGTACTGAAACTTTCACTGGTATGTTACTACAGTACAGGGTCTTCTAATTTCAGTGCAAAAGGGAAAATATTTAGGAGTATGAAGTTGAGTCTTGCAGCTGCTCAATATACAGAACTCCCATTCACTCTTAATTGGTGCATAGAATAGCTTCAGGCATGGAAAAACATTAGGAACCACAATATAAATTACAATGGAACTGTATCTTCTTATGAAGGCCTGCTGTCTACGTAGTTATAAAGGGACTGCCGTTGCTGAACGCATGCTTTAGAAGTGAAATCCTGAGTCAAATATTAATTTCATTCTGGGCATTGTATAACAAAATTACTAATCCCTCTAAATCTTGTGTATTTCAATTTCATCCTCTGCCAAATGCTTACTTCTGAATTTAGAATAATCTCAAATGCTCTAGCTAGATGACTCTCTCACCCTGGGAAGCAGGATCCTATTGGCTTTCTCTTTCGTTTCTTTCGCTGACTTTCTCTGATGCACTGAATCCAGTTCTAAGTGGCACTCCTGCTCTTCTTGGCCTATAATTATGTGAAAATAAAACCTGAAGTCAGTCATGTTCCCACTAGTGACTTGACTAGGCTTAGAGTCAGATCCGCAGATTGCAGTATTCACATGTGAGCCTAATTAGGTGTTCTTTTTTGTTGATCTCTTCGCTCATTAATTTCACAATCATTTTGTTTCTACTGTCTTCACTGGCTGTCCGCCTGAATCACTCTTCTGTTAGTGAAAATTGTTTATATTCTTAACAGGAACTCTTCAGTATATGGCACCAGAAATAATTGATAAGGGACCACGGGGTTATGGGAAGGCAGCAGACATATGGTCTTTGGGATGCACCATTATTGAAATGGCCACAGGGAAACCCCCATTTTATGAACTGGGGGAACCACAGGCAGCTATGTTTAAGGTACAATATCTTTCTTTTTTTTTTTAATGAAAAGAAACATTTATTTCAAATCTAAGGCTTTTGTAAATCAAGGATATATTATTTGTAATAAAAAGGACTGAGTAAGAGAGCAGCAGGAATAAGATAAAGAAAATGCCTTGGTAATGAGCAAATTAGAATGTATTATCTGATAATGATTCAGCTGAGTGGGAGTGTTGCACTGATTTGAAAAGAAAAGAGAGCAGCAAAAGGGCATAAAAAAGTATTTTGTTACATCTAGCTATATTGCTTTATTCTGAAGCAGTGAACATACTTTCTCCAAAACCCATCTTGGTAGCATGAAGGTTTTTCAGATATTCTAGTAAAATGTAAACAAGTAATGCTACTTTTGTTCAGTGGGTTTTAGTATGTCTTAAGGAAGGATGTTTTAGTTTAGTTTGTCTATATTACAAGCTTATTAAGTATATGATGAAAGAATGCTGCTTATATTATCATCTCTTCCATATTTATTAGGTGGGAATGTTTAAAATACACCCAGAGATCCCTGAATCCATGTCGGCAGAGGCCAAGGCCTTCTTACTGCGTTGCTTTGAACCAGATCCTGACAAGAGAACCTGTGCTAACGAGCTACTTGTAGATGAGTTTTTAAAGGTCACAAGCAAAAAGAGACGGTCCCACATAAAACTATCAGGTAATAGCCTTTCTAAGGTCTGATTATCACCTTTTTACTTCCTTAGATGTTCTGATTCCTTTAACCCGGGAATGAGGAACTCTTGGCTCATGGACCAAATGTGGTTCGTGGCCAATTTTTATTTGGTCCTTGAGGACAGGGCATGGATCTATGGGTCTGATCCCATCCGTTGTCCTGGTGTGTGTGACCCACAGAACTTGTTCTAATTTTCAAAGTGGCCCCCATGGTGGAAAAGATTCCCCATCTCTGTTGTAACCATTGAGCATGGTTCTAAGACCAAAGTTGTATGTTCTCATTGACAAATGCTGTACAGCAAACCTGTCTTGAACTCTGGCTCTGACAGTAGCTGAACGAGCTACTCCCACCAGCCCCGGGCCAAAGGCCGGGGTGGTGGCATAGGCCTCTTCCTGCCAGTTTCAACCCCTCTCCTCTCCCCCTTCTCTCTCCTTCCCCTCCTTTTGAGGCTCACTCCGTACGCCTCTACTCCCCTCTCCACTTCCATGTTGCAGTTATCTACTACCCTCCCGGCTCCCTCTCCTCCTTTCTCTCCGAGTTTGAGTCCTGGCTCACCGTATTCCTCTCTGATGACATACCCACACTCATCCTTGGCGACTTCAATATTCATGTTGATGCACCCTCTCAGCCTTGCATTGCTACTTCCTCTCTTTAGCCTCCTCCTTTAATCTCCACCTCTGGACTAGCTCCCCCAGCCAAGCTGATGGTCACTCTCTTGATCTCGTGTTCTCTAGGAACTGTTCTGTTTCCGATCTCTCCTTTGAGCCCCTTCCCGTATCTGACCATTTCCTTGCCTCTTTCAACCTCTCCCACTGCTCCCCCTCCTCTTCCCCATCTCCCCGTCCCTTCCGGGATCTGCAGGCCATTGTGCCCCAGGACTTTGCCTCTTCCCTCTTCTCCCCTCAGTCCTCTCCTCCTCCTCCCC
>QEPC01005198.1:1961507-1978387 GCA_003113815.1 Sphenodon punctatus
AACCCCTGTTCGAGCATCCTCTTCCATCCCCTCCCTCACCCTCCCACGCTTCCCCTGCTCTCCCAACCACCTTTGTTCCTTCTCCCTCTCTGCCCTGCACACCTGGAAATCCCTCCCTGCCCACATCCGCCTTGCCCCCTCCCTTCGTACCTTCAAATCCCTCCTCAAAACCCACCTCTTCTGCTCTGCCCTTCCTAACTCCTGCTAATCATCCCCACCCAGGATTATCCCCCAATTGTTATCTGCAAACTCCCAATGTATTGTAACCAAGCCAAGAACGTGTACCTGAGTTCTCGCATCCTCATGATTGTTACATCCCTTGTCTCTCCCTCTGTTCCCCCTTCCCTGTCTCCCTCCCCCTGTCTTTAGATTGTAAGCTCTCGGGTAAGGACCGTGTCTGTCTTATTCTCTGTAAAGCGCCAGGTACATTGCTGGCGCTATATAAATGCTTATAATAATAATAATAATAATAATAATAATAATCCTTCCATCAATCAATCATCATCATCTTTATTTTTAAATAGCACCCCCTTGCCATGGCATTCTGAGCATTTCACAAACTTTTTTAATCCTCAAAACAACCCTGTGAGATAAGCTAGGCTGGGCTGAGAGATTAATGTGGCTGGGCCCAAGGTCACCCAGTGATTTTCTGACTAAGGCAAGACTTGAACCAGTGTCCCCCCTCCTCCCCCATTGACCTTAAGATCATCTTCTGACAAGAAGTTCCATAAGGTAATAGTACATTGAGTGAAAAAGTGTTTCCTTTTATTTGATTTAAGCTTGCAGCCAGTTGGTTTAATATTGTGTCTCCTAGCACTAGTATTATTTGAGATGGTAAATAGCAGCTCCCTATTTACCTCATGATTTTTTAAAATGCCTATCATGTCCCCCCTTTCAGTCTCTTCTCCAAGCTGAAAAGCCCTAACTTGTTGAACCTTTCCTTGTACAGAAGTTATTACATACCTTTGATTATTTTTGTTGCCCTTTTCTGCAGCTTTTCCAGTTCTGTTATATCTTTTTGGAGACTTGCACACAAACTGTGGTTGCACCATAAACTTATATAGCAGTATTATGACCAAATACTTTATTTTCTCTTATACAAATGTCTAGACTGACAGTTGGCAACCGATAATAAAGACATTTTAACTTCTATTGTACAAATTGTCTACACAGCTTTAACTCAATTAAATTTGTACCATATTTTCAATATCTTTATTTTCCTTCCTCCTACAGCTCTTTCAGCTGGATCCAATGGTGAGTATTAATATTGTATTTTTTTCTCTGTTAATAATTACTACAAAATACTGTGAAATATTTTGGAACATCAAGACTATTCACTCATAGGCTACCGACACCTAGAATCTGTACAAATGAGACAACAGGACACAACTATAATACTTAATGATCTGTTGTTTTTAGGTAGCCATAATATTATTGCACAGGTTTAAACTACCATATGTCAGCAGGTTACGCTGAGGTTTAACTGGGTAGGTGACAGCCCTTGACAAAAAATTGGGCATCTCTCCTCTTCAGATGATCAGCTGCTAGAGGAGGAGGCGTGCAGCATCCTGCCTGTGTTACAAGAGCTGGGATTTACAATGCAGACTGGGGAGGGGAGGGGGAACGAGGAGCCCCCTGCTCCCCTAGACAGAGTGGAACATCCTGTCCAATGAGTGGTCAGCTCAGCACTTATGTGCAAAAGACCGTGAGTAATTGCAGTGATAGTTGCAATAGAAGTGGTGTTAGGAGATTGAAGCTGGAGTGTAGTAAAAGAGTTCTTCAAGTGGCTCTCTGTGAGTTTCACTCGTGGGAATCATGAGAGCGCCTCTAGGCGAGTTGGGAAGAGCTTGTCTTTTTAATGCAATTCCAGATTGGCTTCCAGCATAGAAAATTTTGGAAGCCAGGGGTCCAGCCCCCTCCCTCCCACTTCCACAGAAAAGAATCTTGTGAGTTCTGGAGGTATAAAGAGAGGGGGAGGAGCCCGCCCATCCCCAGTTCCTTGCAACCACTGCTGGTGAATTCAAGGAGCACAGATTGTTCTCAAATAAACAAATAAAATAAAAAAGGAGCAGTTCAGATTTCTCTCATAGTTAATGTTTTAGTTAATACGTAATGTTCCAGTTAATGATCTCGTTAGTAGATGATTTTGGTGGCTTCTTGCCACGATGATATCCCCCGCCTGGAAGAAGCCCCATGAAGATATCCCCCATTGGGAAGAAACCCGTGTTGAAACACTGCACCAAGTGCTCCTCCATCTTTCCCCTCTCCGACCAACATGAGGAATGCCTCCTCTGCCTAGGGGAGGAATATGTCAAGAAAGGAGTTAAGGCCTGTGAAAGCCTGCCTGCAAGAGTGCTAAAGGATAGGAAGATGAGACATCAGGACCTCCTCATGAGGCGCAATGTGTCTGGTTGCACTCTACGGCTTTGACTCCTGAAAACAAGATACCATATTGAAGACCTTCCCTTCAGTGGGGAGGGATTATTAGCCAAGTCAACAGACGATACACTGGCCAAAATAAAAGAAACCTGCGAGACTGCCAAGGCCCATGGGGTCATTCACCTGTTTAAATCATATTACCCCTTCTCCTCTTCTTCCTCCCTCTTCTACCGCCAACATAGGCTGTCCTTACACCAAAAGAGGTTTGTACCTCAGCACCAGAATCAGCACTAAAAAGACTTTCCACAATCATGCAGGAAGTTTTTTCAAGGGCAAGCATAAGTCTAGACAGGCCTCTACCACCACCTTAGGACCACTGCCTCAGCCTAGAGTTTGATTTTCAGGAGGTCAAGTGTAACAAACGGGATCCTTTATCATTCAGAGACCAACTCAGGCATTTTTACACCGCTTGGAGCACCATGATTTTGGATTGATGGATCATAGAAATTATCCAATATGGTTACACTATCCAGCTTGACTTCTTTCCACCTTTGTCCCCTTCCCCCTCCCCATCAATCTTTAGGGGCCCCTCTCACAAGACATTGCTTTTACAAGAGGCCACCTCTCTAATCAAGAAAGGAGCTAAGGAGGAAGTACTGGCAGATAGTCTATCGAGGGGTTTCTATTCAAGATATTTCCTTGTACGTAAGCAGGGTGGGAGACTCACCCCCAATTTGGACCTTTGGTCTCTCAACAAGTTTGTTATAAGATTTAAATTTCATGTAGTTTCTTTGTCCTTCTTGCTTCCGGCCTTACAAAGAAATAACTGGCTCATTTCGTTTGACCTCAAAGATGCTTATTTTCACATTAGCATAGAAAATCTCACAGGAAGTATCTTTATTTTATTTTAGATGGCCAATGTTTCCAGTATATCATGCTCTCCTTTGACCTCTCCATGGCCCCAAGCATCTTCATAGAGTGTATGGAGGCAGTGGTAGCAGAACTCTGAAGAAGAGGAGTCATGATATCCCGTTCATGGATGATTGGCTCCTTTTAGCGGACTCCTACAACGAGCTTTGCATGCATGTCACCATCACATTGCAACTTCTACAGGACCTAGACCTCCTAGTAGAACTTTAGAAGTCTCATTTAACAGCAGTCCAGGTTATTTGTTTTATAGGCGCCATCCTCAACATCACACTTACACAAGCTTTCCTTCCTATAGAAAGGCTACACAGTATCACACACCTGATCCGACTAGCCAGAAGCCACCCAAGGTAACCTGTCAAATTCTTCCTGAGGCTGCTGACCTCTTTGCCTCAGCAGTCATGGTTGTACCTCATGCGAGGTTTCACGTGCCACCGCTCCAACACTGGATGAGAGACAGCTACACCCCAGGAGTCAACCCTACGTGGAAACTTCTTACCATCCCAAGCTCGATCCTCGCAAACCTACGTTGGTAGATGTACACTCAACACATGCTAAAGGGTGTGACCACCTGAGCCATAGCAGAGCCCACCCTCCAAGCAATGATAGATCCCTCTCAGCAGGACTGGGGAATGCATTTTTTGTCACTCACAGGGCAAGGCCTATGGTCAGCAACCAAGAAAACTCTTCACATAAATGTTTTAAGAGCTACTAGCCATTAAGTATGCCCTAAAATCCTTCCTGCACGTTTTTTCATCATCAGTAGTCCAAGTCACCTCAAACAGCATGTCCACAATGTATTACATAAACCGGCAAGGAGGGGCCAGATCCCGACAACTCTTGGATGAGGTAGCGATTGTTTGGCAACGGTGCGTACAAAATCAGGTTGCACTTGTCGCGATCCATCTTCCCAGACAATTGAATTGTCTCACCAATCACCTCAGCCAGACTGCACAAGAGACACACAACCAGACCCTGTGTGACATTATAACAGCTGCCCAGACCCCAGGTGACATCTATCCCCCCTCCCCTGTTGTAAGAGAGGGGGTGGAGCCAGGACTTCCGGGACTGGGGGAAGCAAAAGCGGCCTGCCACTTGGCTGCCACTGCTGCTTCACTGCCCTGCCCTGCCCTGCCCTGCTCTGCTGCCGCTCCAAGACTGCCGGGGGTGGGAGCCCGAGCCCCTGCCTTGGGCTCACTCCCACCCCACCCACGGGAGGACACAGCTGCCCAGGCCCCAGGTGACCTCTAACCCCCCTTCTTCTGCGGGAGGAGAGGGGATGGGGCCAGGACATCTGGGACTGGGGGAAGTAAAAGTGAGCTGCTGCTCGGCAGTACCACAGGCTGTGTGCCAAAGGGCCATGGCATCCATTCTCTAAGCATTGGCACCACAGGCCTCCTTGGTTCATGGAAGACCTGCGGCAGCTGAAGCAAGAAGGGCGGCAGTTGGAGCGATGGTGGCGCTGTTCACGTGCTGAAGCTGACCTATTGTGACATAGAGCTATTTTATGCGCTTATGCCATAGCTGTGCAGGCAGCAAAGGGGTTCTTTGCTGCCCTTATAGCATCTGCGAAGTCTCATCCAGTGCAATTTTCTCAAGTGGTGAGGGGGTTGGTTGGTCCGGCCTCCCTCCGCCTGGAACTGGAATCTTCCAGTGTCCGCTGTAACATGTTTGTTGATTACTTCGCAGATAAAATCGCTCGGATCCACCACGACTTTGACACCGTGCTTGGTACAATAGGAGAACCAAAAGTTATGGAAGCCCTGTCCTGTCTGGTTTCATGGGATCAATTTAAGTGGGTGTCGCCCGCTGATGAAGAGGATGTCCTTGCGGTAGTCAGAGCCACCTCTTGCAAACTGGAAGCGTGCCCATCCTGGCTGGTCAAGGCCAGCTGGGAGAAGCTGGGGCTATTGCTGATGGAGGTGGTCAGTGCCTCCCTTTGGGATAGCAGAGTGCTTGGCTGCCTCAAGGAGGTGATGGTGGGGCCTCTGCTCAAGAAACCATCACTTGACATTGACGTCCTGGCCACCTATCGGTCAGTCTCTAACCGTCCCTTTTTAGGGAAGGTTATTGAATGGGTTGTGGCTCGGCAGCTGCAGAAGCATTTGGACAGCATCAGTTTTCTAGATCCCTTGCAGTCCAGCTTTTGTCCGGGCTTTAGCACTGAGACTGTGCTTGTGGCTTTGGTCGATGACCTCTGCCAGGAATTGAACCAGGGTCGGTCGACCCTGTTGGTTTTGTTAGATCTGTCAGCTGCTTTTGATACCATGGACCACGAGATGGTGACTCGCTTGCGGGACCAAGCCAGGCAGGGCGGGATTGTTCTCGAATTGTTCCGCTCCTTCCTGGCCAGGAGAACTCAGCGGGTGGTACTCAGGGTTGTTCTTCATCTCTCTGGGACCTCTCATGTGGAGTCCCACAAGGTTCTATTCTGTGTGCTCTCCTGTTTAACATGTATATGCAGCCGTTGGGCATGGTTGTAAGATGGTTTGGGGTTCAGTGTCATCTATATGCTGATGACACCCAACTCTACCTCTCTTTTTCATCTGACCCAGACCTGATAGTCTCAGTGCTTGTCTGGTGTCTGGCGGCTGTGGGAGGAACTGGGTGAGGGTGAACCGACTGAAGCTGAATCTCGACAAGATGGAGGTGATGCTAGTGGGTAAGGCAGTGGGTGTGGCGCCTACTGTTATTAATGGGGTTCATCCTCCACTGGTCCCTCAGGTTCGTAGTGTGGAGGTGCTCCTTGATTCCCAGCTTCGCCTGGATGTCTAGGTGGAGGCTATGGCGAGGAGCACGTTTCACCAGCTACATCTGGTGCGGTTACTTCAGTTGTACGTCTTGGACTCCAACCCAGCTACTATCATCCATGCTTTCATCACCTCAGGACTGGACTATTGTAGCGCGCTCTACCCATGGTGATGGTTTGGAGACTGCATTTGGTGCAGAATGCGGCAGCCCATCTCCTGATAGGGTCGGATCGCCATGAGCACATTACACCTGTGCTTCGTGCTCTGTACTGGCTGCCTATAATCTTCTGGGCCTGATTCAAGGTGTCAGCGTTTACCTGTAAAGCCCTATACGGCCTAGGCCCTACCTACGTGCGGGACCACCTCTCTCCCCAGGCCCTGGATCGGCCCTTGCAGTCCGCCAGGATTGCCTTTCTTGAAGTTCCCCCAGCATCCCAGGGCGCAACTATGGAGAGGGTGTTTTCGGTGGCCACACTTAGGCTGTGGATCTCCCTTCCGGCAGAGGCCCCGTACCTCTTCTCCTTTCAGCCACAATGCAAGACCTGGCTGTTCCGCCAGGCTTTTGGTGAGGGAGATGGGTGAAGGGTGGGGGTTGAGGGCTAGGCTGGTAGGGTTTTAATATTTTTTTCAGTGCTATCCCCCATGTGGATTATATTGTTTTATTTATTGTATTTTTATATTTAATTTTATGACATGTTAGCTGCCTCGAGCTGCTTTAGCAGGAGGGGTGGGGTATAAATTATGTAAAATAAAATTTAAAAAGTTATTGAAGTGATCTTTTCTGGGTGGGGTCACCCCACAGTAGATCTCTTCATGAACAAACTGAACCACAGGTTTCTGTGTTTCTGCAGCAGGGGTCAAGGGGGAGGGCTAGGTTCCAGGACCTTCGCTTGGACACCTTCATGATAGACTGATCGACACATCTTCTTTATGCCTTTCCTCTGTCCTCGCTCCTTACCAGGACAATTTACAAGGCACGCAGGAACAAACTGCAACTCAATTTGATAGCACCGGCATGGCCAAGACAAACTTGGTTCAAGGTTCAAGTTCAAGTTTAGTTTATTGGCATCAGCTTTCACTATAGCCTATGTAAGGACAAACTTGGTACCCTACCTTATGCAGGTTTGGCAAAGGAAAAATGGATTATTCCGAATCACAGCAACCTCATCTAGTAGCAAGATGGCCAAGTTTACCAGGACCTCTGTGTCCTCCACCTAACAGCTTGGTTTATCAACCCTTAGAGGCTTGACATGAATTTCCCTGAGGAAAAAGAGAACATCATCCTTAATGCGAGAAAATCTACATTCAGAACTTATGCGGCAACATGGAAGAGATTTACCCTATAGTGCGAAACCAAGGATTTAGACCTACAAAACTTACTCGTATCCCAAATCCTTACTTACCATCTCCATCTCAAGACAAAAAGTCTTTCCCTCTCCGCCATTAAAGTACACCTAGCTGCCTTATCAGCTCTTAAAGATCAACTATAAAGTTCTTCAGGGAAAGAACTTTATTTTCCAATGATGTAATTAGACCTTTTGGGAAAGGTCTGAACAACCTATATCCCCCAGTAGTGCACCCAGTTCAACAATGGAATGTCATTAGTTCTTGCAAAGCTCATAAAGGCTCCCTTCGAACCTCTGATCACAGTACGTCTTCAGTTTCTAGCGTTAAAAGTGTTGTCTCTTGTTGCCATCACCTTTCCTAGAAGGGTTAAGCGAAGTTGCAGCTCTTAGGGCTTCTCCTTCATACCTAATTTTACATCGGGATGAGGTTGAGCTTCGAACTGACCCTGCCTTCCAACCAAAGATGGTGACCACGTTCCACGTAACTCTCCTGGTCTTCTTCCCTAGGCCTCATACGCTCGGACGCATTCACGATAGACTGGCCAACACACCTTCTTTATGCCTTCCCTCTTTTTCCCTTCCTTCCCAGGACAGTCTTCTAAGGCAGATGCTGCCCTACATATGTTGGATGTTTACAGAGCACTTGCCTTCTACCTTGATTGGACCAGACCTTTTTGTAAGACTGACACACTGATTGTAACCTATGGAGGGAAGATTATGGGAGCCAGACTTTCATCTTGGAAATTCTCCAAGTGGATATTTATTTATTTATAAATATTTTTTAGCCGCCCCCTCATGCCTACGGCATCTGGGGGCAGTTTACAACAATACGATAACACACAAAACTACGAAAGCCGGACCGCGACTTTGGAACTCCCGGAGGAAGCCCACCTGACCCCAGGTCTGCTGGTGTTTTGTCGAGCCTGCAAGACCTGGCTGTTCGCCCAGGCCTTCGGAGGGGAGGGTTGGGTAGTTGTGGGAATGGGGGATGTGGAGGTTGTATATGGGGATTGTTTTTAAATTTATTGATGAAGTTGTCTTTTTAAATGTTGTTATGAATTTTATTTTATTACATCTTTGCCTTGAAAAGACTATAGTTCAGTATGTTGAGATTGCTCCATCTCTTTTAAAAGTGTGCATCATCTTAAATTGCTGTGACTTTTTCCACTGGCTTCAGAAAGAACATTTAAAAAAAAAATCTCAACACACAAAATAAGGGTTGGGGGGATATTTTAAAAATGTATTTATTTATTTTGCGTGTGTAAGTGCATTTTCTCTGTACTCCTTAAAGAATAACTTTTTCAGAATGAAAGATAATTAATGTATCTTGAACCACTCTGGAAAGGTTTCAAAATGCTGATTTTTCTGATTGTTCCTCCATGAACAGAATATCTTCGGAGCATATCGTTGCCTGTTCCTGTTCTGGTAGAAGATACAAGCAGTAGCAGTGAATATGGTTCTGTTTCACCTGATACGGAATTAAAACTTGATCCTTTCTCTTTCAAAATGAGAGCCAAATCCTATGGAGAAAAGGATGTAAAAGGAATTGGGTCCCTTTTTCTGAAGTAAGGCTCTCTATTTTTTCCCCATGTTCCCTTACGGATAAAGAGTGTGCGTGTGGAAGAGTTTTTTGTTTTTGTTTTAAATTATTATCGCTGTAAATTATTTTAGAGCTGTAACACTCCTCGAAACTTTGTGGGAAATGCTGGGGGAACAGAAGAGGCGGTGGTGGTGGCAGGGAATGAGCCCCCCACCCCGACTTACCAAGTGCCTGTGACCATGCTGTGACTGTTCTTTCCCACCATCCCAAAAAATAACCTGGAAAAAATGGCACCTCCTTGTCTGGGCTGCCTGGCTACAGCTGCTTACTACACACAGGCAGGCAGCTAAAGTGATTGCAAATTTAGTGGAGGATGGGGCTATTGCAGTCCCCCATACTCCTAACTTTGGCTGCATCAGTACAGCCCTGCAACATGCGTAAGAGATGTTCAAGTGTGGTTAAAGCGTGGTTAAACTGGGGTTAGTGTCATGTCCGAGAACACCCCCAGTGAGGGATGCAGCCCCCCATGATAATTACGTCCATGTACTGTGTAATATTTCACATCATCCCAGATGAGAATTTTGAGGATCATAGTGCTCCTCCTTCGCCTGATGAGAAAGATTCTGGATTTTTCATGTTGAAAAAGGACAGTGAGCGGAGAGCCACTCTTCATAGAATACTAACCGAGGACCAAGATAAGGTGGTGAGGAACTTAATGGAAGCCTTAGCTCAGGTAAAGTATTTTATTTATTTTTTATTTAAAGTAAATTACAAAGACAGGATGTAATTTCAAAGGTTTTGTGTGTTTGTACTGTGGGTAAGATGTTTACACATACACATACATATACATCATACATATTCTGCCCTCCTTTCCCAATAGATTCCAACCCAGGAGCTTCACTCCTCCTTCTCCACCCCAGTCTTTGACTCGTCTTTGTTACTTCTCCCAAGCTGCTTCCAAGTTCCGAGAACTCCCTCCCTGAACACGTACACTCCCTCCCTCCCTTCCGAGAACTCCCTCCCTCTTCCCACTCCCCTAACCTTCAAATCTCTCTTCCATTAGGCTTTCCTAAGCTCCTCACAAATTTCTCTCTGATGCTACTCCTTATACTGTCTTAGTCTTCAGGTTCCCCCTGCTTTTCTTGTAGCTAAGTTAAGCACATGATTTTGTTAGCCGCCCCGGGCTGCCAGTGGCAGGAGGGGCAGGGTAAAAATGTTCTTAATAAATAAATAATAAATGCCACTTCAGTTTCATTAATGTACCCACATCTCTTTCCCCATACTCTCCCTCACTTGTCCATCCTAGATTGTAAGTCCCTCAGGGCAGTGACCTGTCTCTCTCTCTCTAATTGGGACCGTTCACCACCGGGCATGTTGCTAGTACTTTAGAAGTAATTATTCATTCTCAAATTTAATTGTAAATGTGTGTGTTCTAAAACTGGTCAAAACAGAAGAAAAACTGTGAAAGTGATCACAATTGAATTTATGCCAAAGTTTTTCAAAGAGCTTTAATAGATGAAGACTGCTTGCCGATGTTACAGGAGGGGAACTTCTGTAAGCAAAACTAACAAGCGGTCGATCACGTGAGTCCCCAATCGTGGGCACAGCAGTTGTAGTGTTATTTTTTCCTTTCTCCTGTTAAAGTCAGTAATGCGATGCAGGACTGGATTTTGAGCCCTGCACCACATTACTAATTTTAAAGTGAGAAAGGAAAAATAACGCTATAATCTCCGTGCCCACAATCGGGGACTCACGTGATTGCCCTCTCATTAGTTTTGCTTATGGAAGTTGCCAGCTCCCCCACTCCTCCATAACCTTGGCAAGCAGCCAGAGACTGTGGACGCTAAGTTAGTATACATATTCAGGCAGTGCAGGTCCATTTCCAAAATTGTTTAAACCAGTGATACTGATTGGACCCACCATTCTTCCATGCAGTTACAAAAAAGGTGTGAGGGTGGAAAAGCTGCTTTGGGGAACAGCAGGGTTAAGAGCTGGGGGGAGGGGGGAGGGGGGGGAGAGAGTATCTGATGGAGCTGCAGAGAGTCACAAATAATCCTCGAGTGACATCCCGACACCGCTGTGTGATGATTAATCTTGATTGATTGGTGCAGAATGACACTGAGTAACTAACGTTACTGCACTGCAAGTGTTGCAACACAAAAGAGAGATGTTTTGTTTGGATTATTTCCTTTTGGAGCTGGTGACTGGTGGTGAAGTGGGTTGCTCATTCTCAAGGCGAATTAGTGCTGGTATAAACCATAATTTGTTATCTGGGATGTGTTCAGGAATATCTAGGTTTGAAAAATTTGGTACATTTGTTTTAGAAGCTACGATGCAAAATTATATAAATGCTTTTTTCAGTAAATCATTAGAGTTGCACAACCACAGCCTTAGTGCTATAACAGTTAAATGGGATTTCCAGGCTTGGTAGAATTAATTACCAAACTAAGCTTAGTAGAATTAGTTATCAAACAGATATATAGAAGGGTTAAAAAAAACTTTTGAGTTGAGCAGAAATGTCCAAGAATATTGCTTTGTAAAAGTGCTACTACGAAAAATATAGCTGTCAGTATATGTGCCAAAAGACCAACACAAATAAATGGATGAAGATTAATCTGAATTATTATATATAGAAAAATTCTTGAGATGTAACTCCTGTGATGAAAGAATGGTAAAGATAACATGAAGCAAAAAACAGCATTTTTCCTATGTTATAGAAACGCTGATATGAAAACCACTGATAGCATATTTTTATACACTGACAAATCTATATCTGACTTTTATTAAGTTAAATATCTATAATTATTTATTTATTTATTGTAATTTTTACCCCTCCCTTCCCAGTTAGGCTCAGGACAGCTTACAAAATATAAAAACATATAAAACTAAAAAGAAAAAACTGCTAATCTCTACACCCACCCTATCCCTGCCTGCCAAATGATCTCCAAGGGCAGAGAGTTCCATAATTGTGAGGCAGCTAGGAGAACACCTCTCTGCTGCATGCCCTTCTTGTGAAAACTTCATGAGCAGATGGTACCCGAAAAAGGGTGCTCCCGGCCGACCTCAGAGGCTGCAACTGAACATAAGGGAAGAGATGGTCTTTCCGGTACTTGCCGTTTAGGGCTTTATAGGTCAAAACCAGCACCTTGAATTTTGCCCAGAAAGCTATTGGCAGACTCTGGAGCACTGGTGTAATGTTCCCCCAATGATCTGTCCCCGACAAAAGGTGAACTGCCACGTTCTGCACCAGCTGCAGCTTCAGAAAAGTCATTAAGAGCAGCCCCACATAGAGCACGTTGCAGTAGTCTAGCCTTGTGGTTAAAAAGACATGAATGATGGTGGTTGAATCTGATAAAAAAAGGGTTGCATCCTTCTCACCAGATGAAGTTGATGAAATGTGCTCCTGGCCACTGCTGCAACCTGGCAATCCAGGCCCAACAGCGGATACAAGTGCTTCCCAATGTTAAACATGAGTGACCAAAGGAGGCTGAACCACATCAGTAACAGGAGTTCCTATATCCCCCAGGTCACAAGGCTGACCAACTATCATCATCTTGGTCTTGTCTGAATTCAGCTTCAATTAGCTTGCCAACATCCAGTCCCCAACAGCAGCCAAGCATTGGTTAAGTACCGAGACTGCAGGACCTGGGACAGATGAAAAAGAGAGAGAGAGTTGGGGGTGTCAACAGCATACTGATGACACTTCTCTTGAAATCTTGGGGTTGGAAGCAGTTGAGGACAGGGGGCCCATAGTAGCTGACAGCAGGCCTGTGCCTCTGTTCTTCCTGCTGCTATTTCCAGACCCAGTTCCCAGTCTTCCTGATGCCATTCCTAGACCCAGCAAGCATTTGAATGTCAACAGGGAAAACAAGGGGTTCATTCCTGCAGCCGGCTCACCTGAGAATGTACAGGGAACGGAATGTACAGTGAAGAGAGGTGGCTATCATCACGTCTCAGCATCCCTTACAGGACTTCCATGCTACCTGGGATCTTGGGATCCATGGCTGCGGTCCTGGTGTCTGTGAGTGAACTCTAGCCACTTGTACCTCTTGAATTCTGAACACCATGCACCAAATACTTCCAGTGCCTCTCCAACTCCCTCAAACTGTGCAACCCATCTGCCAAATGCTTTAAATGGCTCAAAAAGATATAATTGGCCACTGTTGATCATGTGTCCTCCTGGAGTCATAATAGCTCAGAAGAAATAGCTGGGTGGCCTCTTCCCATATCTTGCTGTGGGAAGGGGTTAGGGCTGATGGCTGGAGCATGGCAGGGGAAAATGCCTGCCCATCTGTTAGGTTATTCGGGCTAAATCTGTGAATGGCGGCTGCCCGCAGGCACAAAAACTACACACAGGACCTGCCCGTTTATTAGGATGTACACGCTTAAGCCTGTGGGTGGTGGCTACATGGACCAAACATGAACTCCATCAGGCTAACTGCTTCTTTGTTTCCATCCATAGTAAGAAACTTTCATATTGGGAAAATCTAGTATGTTGGTGTTTGGAAGGGATGTCTTTCAGCCTGAGTGCCATAGACCTCTGTTCTGATGAAGTTATACTTTTGGGCTAGCTTGAGCATTTGAGTAGAACTTTGCCTGGTGCCTGGAATGAATTTTACTCTCTGGAACACACACACCCCACTCCCATTTTGTTTGTTTTTTTAAATGGTATTTATGATACTTAAGCCAAATGAACTAGGGTGCTGTAGAGAATACTCTTTTGGCCTACTGGAGTATTAGTACTGGTGTCTTATTCAGAGATAAAATGTCTGGAATACAGAGAGGGTGGAGGTCACTAATTCATGATAATGACTAAAATCATTGTGTTTAGTGTCCAGTTTACAAGTTTTGTACCTAATTAGTTTTTTATTATTCGAATAGGGAACTGAAGAACCGAAGCTAAAATGGGACCACATAACAACTCTAGTTGCCAGTCTCAGAGAATTTGTAAGGTCAACTGATCGCAAAATCATTGCAACTACTCTTTCAAAGCTGAAACTGGAGTTGGACTTCGACAGTCACAGCATTAGTCAGGTCCAGTTGGTGCTATTTGGTTTTCAAGATGCTGTAAGTATTCTCTTGGTTTCACTGTTAGTTTGGNATATGTGCCAAAAGACCAACACAAATAAATGGATGAAGATTAATCTGAATTATTATATATAGAAAAATTCTTGAGATGTAACTCCTGTGATGAAAGAATGGTAAAGATAACATGAAGCAAAAAACAGCATTTTCCCTATGTTATAGAAACGCTGATATGAAAACCACTGATAGCATATTTTTATACACTGACAAATCTATATCTGACTTTTATTAAGTTAAATATCTATAATTATTTATTTATTTATTGTAATTTTTACCCCTCCCTTCCCAGTTAGGCTCAGGACAGCTTACAAAATATAAAAACATATAAAACTAAAAAGAAAAAACTGCTAATCTCTACACCCACCCTATCCCTGCCTGCCAAATGATCTCCAAGGGTAGAAAGTTCCATAATTGTGAGGCAGCTAGGAGAACACCTCTCTGCTGCATGCCCTTGTTGTGAAAACTTCATGTGCAGATGGTACCCGAAAAAGGGTACCATCTGCACATGAAGAGGCTGCAACTGAACATAAGGGAAGAGATGGTCTTTCCGGTACTTGCCGTTTAGGGCTTTATAGGTCAAAACCAGCACCTTGAATTTTGCCCAGAAAGCTATTGGCAGACTCTGGAGCACTGGTGTAATGTTCCCCCAATGATCTGTCCCCGACAAAAGGTGAACTGCCACGTTCTGCACCAGCTGCAGCTTCAGAAAAGTCATTAAGAGCAGCCCCACATAGAGCACGTTGCAGTAGTCTAGCCTTGTGGTTAAAAAGACATGAATGATGGTGGTTGAATCTGATAAAAAAAGGGTTGCATCCTTCTCACCAGATGAAGTTGATGAAATGTGCTCCTGGCCACTGCTGCAACCTGGCAATCCAGGCCCAACAGCGGATACAAGTGCTTCCCAATGTTAAACATGAGTGACCAAAGGAGGCTGAACCACATCAGTAACAGGAGTTCCTATATCCCCCAGGTCACAAGGCTGACCAACTATCATCATCTTGGTCTTGTCTGAATTCAGCTTCAATTGGCTTGCCAACATCCAGTCCCCAACAGCAGCCAAGCATTGGTTAAGTACCGAGACTGCAGGACCTGGGACAGATGAAAAAGAGAGAGAGAGTTGGGGGTGTCAACAGCATACTGATGACACTTCTCTTGAAATCTTGGGGTTGGAAGCAGTTGAGGACAGGGGGCCCATAGTAGCTGACAGCAGGCCTGTGCCTCTGTTCTTCCTGCTGCTATTTCCAGACCCAGTTCCCAGTCTTCCTGATGCCATGCCTAGACCCAGCAAGCATTTGAATGGCAACAGGGAAAACAAGGGGTTCATTCCTGCAGCCGGCTCACCTGAGAATGTACAGGGAACGGAATGTACAGTGAAGAGAGGTGGCTATCATCACGTCTCAGCATCCCTTACAGGACTTCCATGCTACCTGGGATCTTGGGATCCATGGCTGCGGTCCTGGTGTCTGTGAGTGAACTCTAGCCACTTGTACCTCTTGAATTCTGAACACCATGCACCAAATACTTCCAGTGCCTCTCCAACTCCCTCAAACTGTGCAACCCATCTGCCAAATGCTTTAAATGGCTCAAACAGATATAATTGGCCACTGTTGATCATGTGTCCTCCTGGAGTCATAATAGCTCAGAAGAAATAGCTGGGTGGCCTCTTCCCATATCTTGCTGTGGGAAGGGGTTAGGGCTGATGGCTGGAGCATGGCAGGGGAAAATGCCTGCCCATCTGTTAGGTTATTCGGGCTAAATCTGTGAATGGCGGCTGCCCGCAGGCACAAAAACTACACACAGGAGCTGCCCGTTTATTAGGATGTACACGCTTAAGCCTGTGGGTGGTGGCTACATGGACCAAACATGGACTCCATCAGGCTAACTGCTTCTTTGTTTCCATCCATAGTAAGAAACTTTCATATTGGGAAAATCTAGTATGTTGGTGTTTGGAAGGGATGTCTTTCAGCCTGAGTGCCATAGACCTCTGTTCTGATGAAGTTATACTTTTGGGCTAGCTTGAGCATTTGAGTAGAACTTTGCCTGGTGCCTGGAATAAATTTTACTCTCTGGAACACACACACCCCACTCCCATTTTGTTTGTTTTTTTAAATGGTATTTATGATACTTAAGCCAAATGAACTAGGGTGCTGTAGAGAATACTCTCTTGGCCTACTGGAGTATTAGTACTGGTGTCTTATTCAGAGATAAAATGTCTGGAATACAGAGAGGGTGGAGGTCACTAATTCATGATAATGACTAAAATCATTGTGTTTAGTGTCCAGTTTACAAGTTTTGTACCTAATTCGTTTTTTATTATTCGAATAGGGAACTGAAGAACCGAAGCTAAAATGGGACCACATAACAACTCTAGTTGCCAGTCTCAGAGAATTTGTAAGGTCAACTGATCGCAAAATCATTGCAACTACTCTTTCAAAGCTGAAACTGGAGTTGGACTTCGACAGTCACAGCATTAGTCAGGTCCAGTTGGTGCTATTTGGTTTTCAAGATGCTGTAAGTATTCTCTTGGTTTCACTGTTAGTTTGGATTTTTTAAAAATAGCTTCACTCAAAGCCCAAACCTGGCATTACCACTGACTTTAGCCCAAAATAAACCGAACAGGGTAATATTTGTCCAGGAGATTGTGGGTATTGAGGCCCTTCACGTGGTGTTCGATTTGACCGGGGGCAAGCTAGGGGTGCTGCTGGTATATCGGGCCCCTTCCTGTCCGGCGGCATCCCTTACCGCTCTAGCAGAGCTGGCCTCAGAGGTGGTGCTGGGCTCCTCTAGGACCTTGGTTCTGTGGGACTTCAACATCCACGCCGATGCTGGCCTTGTCGGGGCGGAGCGAGAATT
>QEPC01005198.1:1980184-2001170 GCA_003113815.1 Sphenodon punctatus
GAGGCTGGACTACTACAATGCGCTCTATGTGGGGCTTCCCTTGTTCCTGGTTCGGAGGCTGCAGCTAGTGCAGAATGCAGCGGCCCGTCTCCTTACGGGGACGGGTCGTCGGGAGCACATTACACCTGTGCTCCGGATTCTGCACTGGTTGCCAGTAGCGTGCCGAGCTAGGTTCAAGGTTTTGGTGTTGATCTATAAGGCCCTTCACGGTCTGGGCCCCTCGTACCTCAGGGACCGCCTCGCCCTCCGCACCCCAGAGCAGCTCCTTCGGCCGGCATGGGGTGCCTTCGTGGAGGTTCTCCGCGTAAAGCGGGGGGCCACAATGGAGAGGGCATTATGGGTGGCCGGGCCACGCCTTTGGAACTCCCTTCTGGAGGAAGTTCGTCTGGCCCCAAGCCTATTGACATTCCGGCGGTGGTGTAAAACCTGGCTGTTCGCCCAGCCTTTGGGGAGGGGGGATTAGGATTTTTTTTAATCTCCCCTACCCTGTTTATTTTTTTAATGTTAAATTGTATCCCGGGGCCTGTTTTAAACACTTAAATTGTTTTTGATGTATTTAAACTGTTTTATATTTGTTTTATACGTATTTTTTATTATTGTTGGAAGCTGCCCTGAGCTGTTTTCAGGAGGGGCAGGGTTTAAATTCAGAAAATAAATAAATAAATAAATAAATATAAATAAATAAATAAATATATATTTGAAGACTTAGATTTTTAAATAAATATCAAGACCTACAGCCCATAGCCCCTGTCTGCAGTAGCCCCTGTCTGCAGTAGCCAGTTTTTCCCTCCAGAGCTATGGTGTGGCAGGGTGGGTCCTCCTCTGGGAAGGCCCTCGAGGAATCCTGTGGAACTTAGCTCAATGCCCTGCAACACCAAAATCAGTGTCCCAAAGTTTACTCTTTGGTTCTGATCCTGAGGTAAGTAGTATGCACTCAGGGTGTTTGAGTTTATGGGCGTTTCTGGCCTCCACCTTCCCTACAGCCAGCCCATTCCACCAAATAGCCGGTAACAAGTTGTCCTGCTCCTGCAGAGACCAGGCTTTGTCCATATAGTCCTGTGCACATGTAAAGCCCTTCTGGGCTAATAATGAGAGAGCTCCCACCTGTGAACTTCAAGCAGCCTACTCTGTTGGATCATGCTGTTGATCTCCAGTCCTCCAGGAGTGCCACATGGGCAGCCGGGCTAAGTACTGAGACCTATCTGATAATCCAGCTGCCAAGGAACCTAGCTGCTAAGCTTCTTCCTTCACCAAATCTCCCCCTCAGACTGGAACTTGATCCTTTTTTACCCATGGGGCCCTGGGGCGTCTTCTCTGACGAAAGTTAGTGGTTGGGCTCCATCTCCATCTCTGCGCTTCTCACCTGTCTAACATGGGACTTAATTCACCCAGGGAAGAATGCATAGGAGGAATCTGTAGCTTGCAGCATTTTTCTGGTGTATCACTGTTGTTTTCTCCCCATCCTGTCTGGGATGTGTCCCATTCTCCCTGACCCACTGCAGCAGAGATCTGCCTGAGGATGCTGGAAGTACTGGCTGTGTTTGTTCCCATGCTCTGCAGAGGAGAGAATGGCATGTGTTTTGGCAGGTTTCCACATAGACCCAGTCATTCCAAAACATCATCAGCCCAATCCTAAACTTGCGCAGCCAGTACAAAAGGGTGCCTGTACAACCTGTGTGCAACTCCTGTGTAGTGAATGTTGTACACACAGAGTTTGCACATAGACTGCTCACAACTTGCATGACTGTGCATGTGCGAGTTTTGGATCAGGCCCTGTATTTAATGGAAATTCCAAACCCCTCATGTTTTGTTCCAGTTTGGGATGAATAATATTATGAAAGTACACAATATCTTGCAAGATGTGAAATCTCATTCCCTGTCTGGTCCTAGGTCATACTAATAATCTGGTCTCTGAGTCATGTCTGTTCAGAGAACAGTGAAAAATTTAAATTCCATCACATGTTCATTTATATAAAACGTTTGATGAGACATTCATGAAATAGCAGCACAGTTCAGAATAAATACATGAACTCCATTAACGTACAACACACCAGTGACCTTCTGCAACTCATTTCTGTAACAAATTTCCTAAGATTACGTACATTTTGAATAGGAAACTCAGCTGGAGCAGATGCTCTGAAATCTGCAGCCTTTTTAGATGAAAGGGTTGCTCCACACTGGGCTCCTACCGAGCTGAAACCGCTTTCAAGTGTCCTGCATTGTGCAGGACATCCTGGACTCAGCAGAGATGTTGTCAGCTGTTTTACAGACCTGGGTAGCTTTAGCAAAATCCATTATTGGGCCTGATCAGAGAGAAATCTCAGTGAATTCATACAACCTCGCCTACCTGAGAATCCACACAAAGTTTGCCTCTTGGAGGGAGCAGTATGTCCATGGAATAGCTCACTTGGCATGAGGGTGTAGAGGCCAAGCGGTTAGAGGAAGTGTATAACAGAGCTCTGCAGTAAAGACTGGCAGGGCAAGAGTTCAAGACTGGCTTATGAGAGGTTATTGTATGAATATGCGAGTCCTTTCAGTTTTTAAAAGATAAGTATACCAATATTTCATTCTAGCCTCAAAATTAGGTATGGGGCTATTTTAAATTTGCAGAAATCAACTCGTCCAGATGGGTCCCTCATTTTGAGTGTCTTTGTACTTCATTTCATAGTCCAGGGGTTGAGAAGTATGAGCTCAAGTGAAGAGTCAGTATCTGTTGGGAGTTTCTCTTTCCTCAAGGAGAGGAATAGTGTAGTAATTACATGCTCTTCACTATTTCCTAGTGATTTAAGATGCAAGTTTAAAGCAGCAGAGTAGTCTCCTATCACTGTGTAATGTATTGACAAAGACAGATGGTCATGAATTGCTATTTAATGTAATTGGGATGTTTTGTGTGGCAAACAGGTTAGTTATGGTATATGAATAAAAGTGGTTCAGGAGTTTTAATAGCCTTAAAAATGGCATTAAAGAAAACGAGGGCAGATATGTTCTCTCAAACATAAGAATGAGTAGCACTACATGCCACAGTGGTGGTGATGGTGGTTGGCAATATTTTTTCTCTCCACAGTTTGGGGTACATTTATTTATTTTATTTTATATATTTTTACACTGCCCCTCCTGTGTCCGGCAGCTCAGGGTGGCAAACAACAATAAATTACAATAAAATACAATAGATAAAAACATTTGAAACCAGATTATCACAAACAAATAATAAAAATCAAAAGGCGTGCAAAAATACAGAACCCCCCACCCCCACCCAACCACCCATCCCATCCCCCAAATGCCTGGCAGAAAAGCTAGGTCTTGCACTGACGTCGGAAGGCGAGAAGATTCGGACTAAGACGGATATCACCAGGAGCGAGTTCCACGGCACTGGTGCAGTACCAAGAATGCCTGCCTGTCAGTCCCACTTGTCTATACTGTGGAACCTCCAGGAGGCCACCACCAGACAACCACAGGAGCCACCCAGAAGCCCAGGAATTGAGGCGGTCCTTCAGATAGCCAGGGCCCAGACAGTTTAGGTGCTCAACGGCTGTATTTCAGTGTCGGGTTCTACAGAGCCGGGCCATGAAAAGTCAGTGCAGGATGAGGTCCAGGGAAACATGTTGGGAGAATTTGTGCAGGATTGGGTCTGGTGAGTTGGTGCGGATCAGAGTCCAAGGGTCATGGTGGGGATCAGCACACGGACCAAGTGGGTAGGCGTAAATGAGACAAAACTGGACAAGACAAGGCAGGACTAGATGGGACTGGATGAGATGAGGCAGAGTTGGCGCTGGGCGGAGTGGACTCCCAGGGTAGTTGCACAGGGGGGCAGTTACATAGGGGGCACATCCCGCAGATGCCAGGTCCCCATCAAAGCAGACACCAAGCCCCAGTATCCTGGTGGCCAGACTCGCCAGCAGGATCAGAGGAATCTGGTTCTTGAAGAGAAGATCAGAAGAACCAGCCTTGAGCTGGTCTGAAGGACACACTAGGTTAAGTGAGTGCAGAGTCAGTCCAAGGTGTGTGGAGGCATGAGAAGGCAACACAGAAGGTGGAAACAAGAAGGCAAGATAGGAACTGGGAAGTGACTGGGAGTCGGGAAGCTAACTGATGATCCACTTACATATAGGACTGCATCAAAGCTGGGTATATGGAGTGAGGCTGAAGAGGGTTGTGGCTTGACAGGCATTGGAGGAGGTCTTATAGTCAATACGAGGGCTGAAACGAGAATAGAATTCTCTCTCAATGAGAATTTTGCCAGACTCGAGAAGGGGAATCGAGAACTCGCATCATCTCAACTTCCCCTTCGAGATCTCACTGTGGAGGGGCAGGCAAGGGGGCCAGGCGGGTTGCCAGAGGGGAGCAGGGGACAAAGACCTGCCCC
This sequence comes from Sphenodon punctatus, assembly GCA_003113815.1. Classification (NCBI taxonomy): domain Eukaryota; kingdom Metazoa; phylum Chordata; class Lepidosauria; order Sphenodontia; family Sphenodontidae; genus Sphenodon; species Sphenodon punctatus. The sequence goes on from QEPC01005198.1 coordinate 1,984,548, forward strand.
CTGGCTACCTCCTGCCTGCCTGGGAAGGAAGAGTCTGGGTGTGGGCCCGGGGTCCAGGACAGGGGTCGGTGGCCTAGCAGGGAGCCTAGTTGGGGTGGGGGGGTGTCAGGAGTGGAGTGGAGTACTTGCCCTCCAAAGGGGGTCACGAGAAGAGTCTCCTCTTCCTGGGATGGTAAGTATAAAAATAAAAAAGAAATAGCACGCTCAGAAGGGCCTGAATACCCCCTTCTAGGCGCACACAGCCTTTTTCAAAGATGGCACTGGCTGCAGACGTCATCTTGGATGTGGGCAGCTCATTCTGAGCATGCCCAGAGCTTCTGAGCATGCTCAGAATGGGCTGCCCTTTTCAAAGATGGTGCCTGCTGTGTGCTGATGGCACCAGCTTGGAAAAGGGTTGAGCATGCCCAGAAGGGACTATTCAGGCCCTTCTGGGCATGCTCAGTTTTTAATTTTATTTTTTATTTTCATACTTACCAGCCCAGGAAGAGGCCATGGTTATCGGAACCCGCTCTGGAGGGAAAGTACTGCACTCCTGCCTCCCACTAGGCCCCCGTCCTGGGCCCCGAGCCCCCACCCAGAATTTCCCTTCCCAGACACTAGGCTCCCAGGCCTACAGGGCCTCACCTAGAATTTCCCTTCCTGAGCAGGCAGGGGAGCCACTGTCATAGCTTTTCCAGCCAGAAGGAACTATCAATGACTATTCAGTTTGACCTCCAGTTTGACCAGGCTAACTTGAGCTTTCCGTCCAGTGGATTCACTCAGGTCTGCAAGTATTGAGAGCCCCCTATTACCAGATGACTTATCCATGTGCAACTATCTACTCCAGGTAGGATTGCTATATATGTACATTTTTAGAGGGTACTTGTGAGAAATACAGGTGGCAGGGCTGCATAGGAGCTAATGCAGCCCTGAAACTGTTATTCCTCATAAGTGTCTTCTAAAATCTGCATATATGGCAACCCTGACTCCAGGGGCAGGGAATCCCAGTCCTGGGGGCCAAATGTGACCTGTTGTAAACTTCTGTGTGGCCCCTTTGCAGTTCCTGGATCTGGCCTTTGGATCCAGTTCCTATCCCCAACCACCGACAAACTGAGCTCAGGGAAGGAGAGTAGATACAAGGGTATGCACACTCGGATAGGAGACAGATCCATGACACAGATCTATAATATTGACACTTTCTTTAGTTCGCCACGAAGCACCCCTGCCTCTAACTTCTATGAGGCCCTCAGAGCTTGCACTAATTTTCAAAGTGACTCCTGACAAGGAGAATTCCCTACTCCTTATCTACATAGTGCTCCAGTCACTTCTCAGCCTCTCTTAGATATGCTGAATAGACTGGGCTCCTTAAGTCTCCTATATCATAGGGTTTGTTTTCCAGCCACTGGATCATTTTTGTTTTTCCTTTTTTGAATCTCTGTGATATTTCCTTCTTTTGGGAAGCATGATCACCAGAACTGAACCCAGTGTTCCAGCAGTGATTGTGAAAGAGAACTTTGTATTGCATTTGAAATAGCTTAGTCATGCTACCGTAGAAGTTTGTGTTCTTTGACAAAATGACCTCATTTCAAGATAAACAATAGCGATTAAGTAGCTCTTGTTTGGTACTCATTAAGAATTCGGTCCTGTGAGGTGCCAGACACTTCCAAAGAAGCATTGAGCAACCATAGCTTGCACAAACTCTGCAAATCTTGGGAAGTGTTCAGCATCTTACAGGACTGTGTGGCACAGTGAAGAGTTGGTGAATCCCTGAGGCATGACACTAACAAGGACGTGACCTGCCTGGCCCTTCTGAACTTTAGTGCCAGACTTAATGGTAGCAGGGTAATCACCCTCTCAGGATTCCTCCTGAGTTCTGGATAATTATTTGTGCATTTGAGGAAAGGGCCAAAGAGTCTTAAACTTTTCCGGTGTTTAGCTCTGAATCCTGCTGTTAAGTTTATTCATCCTTCCTGTGGTAAATTTTAAGCTTGTCAGTCTTTCTCATAGACTATGATAAATGCCATCTGGTGGAGAAAAGAATAGATTCATCCCTTGATACATAAGTGAGAAAATGGCTATGTTTGTATATGGAGATGTGTACTGTATATACAATTCCAAAACAGTAAATTCACTGCAGACAATTATACAATGGAACAAAACATTTGCACATCAGTTATTTAACATATTAAAATAGTCTCTCATACCAATTGTATACACCACTCTTATTCTGAGGCATTTTCTAGGATTTAATAAATGAATTTGTAATCATAACATTTAACATGGTCCTGTGTACACAAACTAGATAATAGCTTCTGTGTTCTGTCCCTGATTAAATTATCCATATTCAGAAAGCACTGAAGCATTTGTTGAAGTCCCATTAAAGGGCATTGTACTTAGAGTATGAAGTTGGGTTTTTTCTTTAAAAGTTCCCCCCCTCCCCCCTCCCCCCGCCCTCTTTGAAGGGGATTTACCTTGGCTCCTTATGAATATGTATAATAATTTTTTTTCACTCTTGCTCTCACTCTGTAATACAGGGGTAGGGAACCTTTTTCCACCGAGAGACCACTTGAAAATTAGTACAAGCTCTGGGGTTGGGAGGTGCTTAAGGAGTGCACTCAAGAAAAGGAGGGTTCGGATCATGGATGAGTTCCCCCTCATCTCTGCTCCTTTACCCTGAACCCAGAGTTTCAGTGCTTTGGGGGTGGGGGTGGGGTGTCTCAACAAAATCCCGATGCCACATTCAGGAAATGGAAAGGGGCCAAATAAAAACTAGCTGTGGGTTGTATTTGGCCCTGGGCCGGAGGTTCCTCAACCCTACTGGAATACATGGTTTTGTCTTTGTTTGATGTTATTAACAGTTTAAAATTGGAAATAAGAGAATTTATTAAACTTCTCAGAAAACAACAAGCTTAATTACATGTATGGTTCATTATTATTGAGCATTTAAAAAGACCTCATGGAAAAGTATTCTTTTAGAGGAAACCATCTTTATTATAAGAACATAAGACTCGGCTTATTCCTCACAGCTGAGGTCAACATCCTCTTCTTATAGGAATGAATGGATTTCAAAGATGACATTGATTTTTGCATTTTAAATTAAGATGCTTTCTATTGCAGCCCAAAGTAAGCTTTGAGTAAATTTATTCTCTTACATGCATTTCGTCAGTGTTGTTTTCCCTTGTAAGATTCTGTAGTAGTCTTATCTGTGGCTAGTAAAACAGTACTGGTTTATGAAACCTACCCCTTACTGTTGTCACCAGTTTCATTCATATGCATCCTTGCAAAGTTTTGAACAATCCCCTTCTTTTATATTAGGCCCATGCACAGCCCAGGACAAAAATCTGTATCGCGCATAGGCAAAGTTCCCAAAGTCAAGGGCTGCACACCAAAATCTTCATATGGCTGCGATCCCCAAGGCATGCGCATACACACGCACAGGTGTATACATACCTTCTCTTCATGATTGGCTAGTGGAGCCAGTACACTGCAGTCATGATGGCTGAGATTCTGAAAAGCAGTTGCAATTCATCTGCGGAGACTCGAGTGCAGTGAAGGCTTTGTGGGCCCAGGAGCAGCCATTGTTGAGAGCCGCTCTAGAACTGCCCAAGAGCCCCAAAAGGCTCCCAAGTCACAGTTTGCCCACCCCTGGTCTATACTGACAAACTTTGGAAACCGTCTGTCTTCCTGCCCAAGATTTAAGCGGATGATAAAATTCTGAAGGTAATGCTTCAGAATTAAAACAATGACCCACATTAACTAACCTTAGACCACACCATTTATTAGGTGTTCACCAGATGTTTGCCGCCAGCAGATACGGGGCCACCATCTAGCCCATACTCACTGCAGAGTCTCGGAGGATGTGAAGCCCACTGTGCTGGTGAATGCTGGCTAATATGGGCTAATGTGTGCCCATGGGACTGCCTCTCATTAGGGTGTGCGCAGCTTCTGCCCGCATACAAATGAATAAATCGCTTGGATTCATCATGACTTCGACTCCGCGTTTATGACAATAAGAGAACCAGAGGTTATGGAGGCTCTGTCTTGTCCAGTTTTGTGGGATCTATTTCAGTGAGTGACGCCCACCGCTGCGGTAGATGTTCTGGGGACTGTTAGAGCCACATGTGTGAACTAGACCCATGCCCGTCCTGGCTGGTCAAGGCCAGCCAGGAGACGTTGGGGCCATTGCTGGCGGGTGTTGTCAATGCCTCCCTGCGGGAGGGCAGGGTGCCGGACTGCCTCACCCGCTAGCTATCGGACAATCTCTAACCTTCCCTTTTTAGGGAAGGTTATTGAGTGGGTGGTGGCTTAGCAGCTGCAGGAGCACCTGAACCACATCGGTTTTCTTGATCCCTTGCAGTCCAGCTTTCGTTCAGGTTATGGCACTGAGACTGCATTAGTGGCTTTGGTTGACGACTTTCGCCAGGAACTGGATCAGGGTCATTTGACCCTGTTAATCCTATTAGATCTGTCAGCTGCATTTGATACCGATGATCATGAGATGTTGGTGACTCACCTGCGGGACTATGCTGGGGTGGTGGAACCGTTCTTGAATGGTTCCACTCCTTCCTGACTGGGAGAACCCAGAGGGTGGTGATCGGGGATTGTTCATCTTCTCCCTGGGACCTCAAGTGTGGAGTTCTGCAAGGCTCTGTTCTGTCCCCTCTTGTTCAATGTGTAATGCAACCACTGGGTGAGGTCGTGAGACGGTATGGGGTGCGGTGTCATCAGTACACTGATGACACCCAGCTCTACCTCTCCTTTTCATCTGACCCAGACCCAGCAGTCTCGGTGCTTACCCGATGTTTGGCAGCTGTGGGGGATTGGATGAGGGCGAGCCGTCTAAAACTAAATCTTTGTAAGACAGAGGTGATGTTGATGGGGAGGGCGGTGGGTGTGACGTCCCCCATCATTGATGAGGTTTGTCCCCCACTGGTCTCTCAGGTCCAGAGTCTGGGGGTACTTCTCGATCCGCAGCTTCGCCTGGATCTCCAGGTTGAGACTGCGGCAAGGAGTACTTTCTGCCAATTACATCTGGTGCGATGGCTTCAGCCGTATGTCTCTGACTCCGACCTGGCCACTGTCACCCATGCCTTTATCACCTCAAGATTAGACTATTGTAACATGCTCTACGTGGGGCTACCTTTGGTGACAGTCCGGAGACGGCAGCTGGTGCAGAATGTGGCGGCCTGTCTCCTTACAGGGACAGGTCGCTGTGAGCACATTACACCAGTGCTCAGAGCTCTGCGCTGGCTGCTGATAGTCTTCTGAGCCCAATTCAAAGTGTTGGTGCTTACCTATAAAGTCCTATACGGTCTGGGCCCCTCCTTTCTGCGCAACTGCCTCTCTCTCTGTGCCCTGGATCGACCCCTGTGGTCTGCCGGGGGTGCCCTTCTTGGTGTCACCCGAGTGGAATGGGGGGCTACAATGGAGAGGGCGTTCTCGGTGGCGGCGCCCAGGCTGTGGAACTCCCTTCCGGTGGAGGCTCGAGTGGCCCTGGACTGTGCCTCATTTTGTGCAAGATCTGGCTGTTCCACTAAGCCTTTGGTGAGGGAGGGGTGTGGGGTGTGTGTGGGAAGGATGGGTTTTTTATTTTCTTTTATGCCTCTCTTTTATGTATTTTATATATTTTATGTATATTTTAAAATATTTTAATTGTTGTAAGCCGCCTCAAACTGCTTAGGCAGGAGAGGTGGGATATAAATGTTGGAATTTAAATAAATACAGGTCCACCAGGACCCTAGAGTCCTGAGCAAAGGGCCTAGAGTGGTCCGTGAAACAAGCGCTCTCTCCACTCTCACTGGTGCTTTGACTGTTTACTTTCGCTTTTTGGTGTGCTCTAAAATGGTGCTCCAAAAAATGAAATGGAAAAAAAAAATAGAAGAAAGATGCAGCAGGGGAGATTTTTGTCAGTTTTCAGGACTTTTCGAGACGTTGTTTCCAGCACTTTTCATCAGTTTTCTGCCACATGCCAAACATGCATGACAGCTGTGTGGGGGCTCTATGGACTGAACACAGGCTCCAGCAGGCTAACATCTCATTTGTTTTTACTCTTCGTAATCAATTGCAGCTACGTAATCAATTGCAGCTACCACTGGTCTGACACAGCTACTGGCTGTGTCAGACCAAACTGGAAGAAGCGGCACTGTCAAAAAATTCCAAGTGACCTTTAAAATGTTACAGAAATTTCTAAAGTCCAGAGTAACCCTGTCACCCTCTCTTTCCCAAACACACTAGAGATGATGAAGTTGCTATTTTCTACATTATTATTGTTACTAAGTATTTATATAGCGCCAGCTATGTACCTGTAGAGCAATGTGCTTTATATTCAGCAGCTATAGACAGGTCCCTGCCCTAGTGGGTTTACAGTAAGAGACAAGGGAGGCAAGATGAAGGGGAAGGGAACAGAGGGAGAGACAGGAATACATCCAAGAAGTTGCGAAGTTACCGGTTCACGTGCTTAGTTTAATAAATATTAGTTACATGACAGAAAAACCTAATTTTGATCAATATAACTAAGCTTAATATATGTTAATGTAATCATTTTATTTTTGTTCATTTTCCCTCCTACACCCCAAAGCTGTATTAAGTGTAATTTCTTAATTCCACTTCCTTACTAGGTGAATAAAGTTCTAAGAAATCATAATATCAAGCCACACTGGATGTTCGCGCTAGACAGCATAATTCGAAAAGCTGTGCAGACTGCTATTACTATTCTGGTTCCAGGTAATGCACTTATTACTCAGCAAACACTTTAGTAGTTGATCTCATTACATTTTCTAGAACTGTCAACCTGATACCTCATTAAAGGTTTTGAAACTTGCACTTGCCTTCTTTTCTTCCTTTCCATATTCATGAGCTGTTCAGTATATCAAATATTTGCAGGCGAAATGGCCAAGCACTTCTGGAGTTCACCTCTCCAGGAGACATAATATAACTTAAGCAATGAATGAGCAGCTGTGCCACTGGTACACTTCAATGATCAGGTTTTTAGAAGATCTCCACTTACATTTAGTTAGGTGCCTTAACAAAGGTTACATTTTCAAAACAGCTAAGCATTTAACCAATTATGCTCTTGCTTCTTTGAGTATATGTCCAAATTATCTGTTTTGTGAAGTTTAATGGGCAAACAAAATTGTATTTAATTGGATATCAGGACATGAAAAATTCTTGACTACATTAGTATCCTTACAGTTCTTGAATCCTGTAAACAAGATCCATCTTAAAATGATTATTTACACTACTTATTATCCATCCTAATCTTCTGGATATTACTTTAATTAGTTCCATGCTCATTGGCTTAATGTATAAAATCAAGTTGGGATTACTGAAGTATAATTAGTTTGCTGTCCTTACTCTGTAGAAAGCATCGTTCCATTGCCCTTTGCAAGCAGTTCACTGTACTAATTTGCAGAGAGGAATACCAAATGTCTAATGAAGTAGATCATTTGCATGCCTGACATAAATCCAGAATTAATGAAAAGGGAAGAACACGCCAATGTGTACAGTTCTTTTTGAAAACCGTTCCAGATTACTTTTTGAAAAAGGAATTCTTTTTGTATGTCAGCTGGATAGTGAACTTAGCGAGATATTCCTATTGCAAATAGTGCCAAATTCAGAAAAATGAAGGGAATCCTGTAGTAGGTTTATGGTTAGGTGTTTTGAAAAATGTTGTACAGGCCAGATACAGAAAAAATGGCAAGCCCTGAAGCAAAGAATAAAGAAGAAAACATTTGCTATACAGAGTGTGCTCCAGTTTATTTACAAGATGTAAGGCTGTATTGCCCAATAGATGTAAAGTTAATCCAAAGCAACAGTAGTGGTATTAATAGACAATGTAGCTCTGCCCTAGAATACTGTATGCAATAGTTGTGTTTGTAAATACAACTACAGCCTTTTGCAGCCTGTGTTTCAGGCAGAGCTTGAGTTTCAGTGAGTTTCCACCCTCTTTCAAAAAAGAGAAGAACTGACAAAAAAGACAAACCTGTTTCACACACAGAGTATTGGCATTTCAAATCAGTACCACAAAAAGCCACCAAAACCAGTAAACAAGCCAGTGGCCAGAGTTTCATCAGAAACAAGCCAGTGACCAGAGTGAAGTTGAGCAAGAAATGCCAACTATAAAAAAAGTACAGCCAAATACTAGTATTTGGCACTTCAAAGTTTGTGTTGTATTATTCTGCTGTAATCTTTTTGGGTAAGGCCATATGAGACAGGATGGATCTGATCCCCTGCCTGCCCTGGGGAGGGCAAACACAGCTGCCACATTTTGGACTGGCGGGGAGAGTAGGCCACACGATATAACCCCGTCCCTTCCCATGGGGAAATTGAGCAGGTGGGTTGCTACCACAGGTCCTGCCACACCCTAGGGCGGACCAAGGAGCCGTCCACACACACAGATGCCCACCCCCATCCCCCAGCCATGACATGGACGCATGGGAATGGCGAACTGCACCTGCTGCTCTGTGGTGCTGGTGGACCCCAGCATGAGGCGGGGCAGCATGAGCCTGGCCACATGGGAGGTGGCCCGTTAACACACTTTGGGCAGTGTTATCCCACTTTGGATAACATTAACATGCAATGCATCACCGGTATTCTCTGGCGGATGCATCATGTGTCAGCTGGCAGCCCGCCCAAGGACGGAGCTGGGTGAAAATCTGGTAGCTGTCGGCCCTACAATCCATTGCGTCTCAAGTTAACATTGTCCAAAGTGGGATAACTATGCCCAAGGTGTGTTAACATCTTGTGTGGCCTCGCCCTTTAAGTCCTACGGTTTTAATGTGAAAATTCTTTTTAAACTGAAAAGAAAAAATAAAGGAGCAAGATTTTGAAAACCTCTTTAAAGCCTGCATTCAGCAAAAACGCTTCCCTACAGAATTTTCTTTTCTTTAATTTTGTTCAAAGTGCAGCCCCTTACACAGTTGGGGAGATAAGTCAGAAAAACCCTGATGGCAGCAAGGCTCCTCAGTCCCACTGACCTCTAATGAGGTTACTGAGTCAAGCCTCCAGGTGGTGGTTGCCTCTTGGAAAACGTCTTGCAGATTGTTTCCAGCAGCAAATTCCAAACTCTGGTCTGTAGCTGTTCTACAGAACCACCACCCTAAGAGTGTTCACAGTGAAAAGTCTGATGATAAAGACTGCATTATGGGATGCAAGGAATTTTGAGGGTTGACAGTGATTGTCCAAAACTTTAGGAACCATTGGTTTAAGATGAATGTTAGCTTTTCACGCCCATTAAAGTCAATGGAGAAATGTGGGCCATTCATTACTGGGATGCAAGTGTGCATCTTCATTATTTGGACATATGTTGCAGCTTGCTGCTGTATACTCACAGAACAGGTGCACCAAATGCTGTGATTTCTGTATAGCGCATGCTAAAAGTAGCCAAATCTGGAATTCTGTTCATATGTACAGATTTTGATTGCTTAGAAGTATAAAATGATATGCCAAATAACGTTCACAATGTACTAAGCCCTCGAAGAATTCTTGAGCTGTCTTACACTCTTTGTAACTACAACTACAGCCCTTTGCAGCCTCTGTTTCAGGCAGAGCTTAATCAGAATTCTATCATGACCACGTGTGTGGAAGTGTTATGTATATCTTATACATGATTTCATTATTTTGATTAACAATAAGTTTTGCTCGTAACAGAACTGAGGCCACATTTTAGTCTTGCATCTGAAAGTGATACAGCAGATCCGGATGACATGGAAGGGGATGAAGATCATGATGAACAGCCTCATAATCAAACCATTCAACAACCTTGTCTGGTCATGGAAGATGCTATAGCTACCTCAGGTGTGAGCACACTCAGTTCTACAGTATCCCAGGATTCCCAGGTTGCCCACAGATCACTGACCGTGCAACTGGGGAGGTTGAAATTAGAGACAAATAGGTGAGTCTACACTTCTAGAGGTTTATAGTTGTGGTGTGTTTTTCTTTTAGATTTGCACCAAAATGTCAGTGTGCTTGTATACCATCTCCTTATTTTTTTATTTAATTGAGGATGGATGGACAATAATTTGTGACCCTGAGTTTTTGAAGATATCACACCATTTATTTTAGCCTTATTTGCTTTGATACAGTATTGACAAAAAGGAGCATAAATCTGTCTTTCAGGTGTCCTCTGTTTTAACTGCCTCCATTAAGTCTGTTGCCAAGGTTCTGCTGTTTCCTGCCATATGTGCTTCATGATTAAATGACACAATTAATTTCCATAAAAGCAGAAACCACCAGTTCCTATTATAGTTTATTCCTAGGAAGCAAATTGAAACTGCTCAACAGTTGGATTGCACAATTACATTGGCCGAGTCTCACTGTTCCTGATCTGCATGCAAAATGCACTACAGCAGGATCTGGATAAAATGTTATAACATTTTTATAATGTTATAAAACATTATAAAGCAAAACTGTCCATCAAATAGTGGAAGACCGAGAACGGGAAAGCTTGGTTTTAGTAATCAGGAACTGAATACTGATTTCTGGTAGGTTTATATTCTGTATCTTTACAAAACAAACAGAAGAATCTTATAGTGTGATCTAATTTATAATATTTTCTCCTGGTGATTAAATTACATGTGTTAGATGATTACACTTCATTTTCAAATACATGAGTGGGAGTGGGGGAATAATTTTATTAACTTGATTAGAGGTCTTTACACAAGAAAATCTTTTTATATTTCATCATCACTGTACATTAAAAATAAATTTTCAGTTCTAGGATAATTTATGGAGCTTCTTGACATTTAGCTTATTGAGCTATACTACCATTATGGCTACTGAGAAACATTTCAAATATTTCATTTTATTTTTGGCAAATACTAGGCTGGCTGCTATAAAACAATACACTACAAAAAGTATGGGGGGGGGGGAGTAAAAAAGGAGCTAGCTTAACCTGTCACATTTTAGTATGCTACTTAATGGGGTGTGGAGTCATAGGGTATTTTCAGACGATACGTGGGCCGTTGGCCCCGTACCGGCACCAACGGCTTCGTTCCCCTCCCGGGTCACCCCGTAACGGCACAACAGACGTGCCGGGGGGATCCCGGCGGGGAAAGTGGGAGGGGCCGGGGCCGCACGGTGCAACGTGCGGCCGCGCGGCCCCGCCCCCTCCACGCACCCCGCCGCCCGCCCTCCGAGGAGACGGGCGGGCGGCGGGGCCAATGCGGCCGCCGCGTCCGGCCGATCGTGCCACGGCCCGGGATCCCGCCGGGGATCCCGGGCCGTGGCACGCGGCCAGACGTTACTTTTCCTTGGCCACGGCCCGGGGTCCGTTTGACCACGCTTCCCGGGACCTTCCCCCGGCTAGCCCGGGAAGCGTGGTTCAAACGAACCCCATGTGGGTATTGACCGTGGCCAACATCTGGCGCGCCGCAAACAGACGTACGGGACACGGTGACCACAGGTGGGTATTCACCGTGTTCACGTAACGTCTGAAATCACCCATAAATCCATTTAGCATAACGCTTTATTATTTTCACTATAAAAATTAATTTTAAAAAGTTTTGATTTTAGCAGTTCTTAAAAGCAATTTTTGACCAAGATGCCGCTGCTCGTTTACTTTGCAATACCATTTGTCCCAAGATACACAAGTATTACCTCCCATACGTTTTGTGGAAAATTTCCTTTAGATGACATGAACAGCTGTATTACTGTCAGCAGCACAAACCGTATACAACTTAGTTGTGGGGTTTTTTAAGGCAGAAATAAGTAAACTATTTAGATTATTATGGATAAAGTTTCAACCCAGATGACTAAGTAGGGAATAAATTACAGGTATTTATTCCATACTTAGCAGGGAGCAGGCTAGATCAGCTACTAGCCCTTTGAGGAGAGTAGCACCAGCATTGGGAGGGGGGGGGGTGTGCAGGTACAAGCTGGCAGTAGGTACTGGAGTAAAAAAGGATAGCGCCAGAATGCCTCACACATGGTTGGGCCAGCCCAAAACCTCAGGAGACTGAGTAAGGCTCAGTTGGGGGGTAGCGGGGAGACAGAGCAGTAGCAGCGGCAGCTCCTTCTCCTTCTTCTCTGCTTCCAGTACTAGGCAGCCCAGAGCTGAGGACTGGGTTCAAATACGAAGTTGAGGACAAAGAACCTACCAGGGCAATAGGCAGGAGAGTAAAGCTGCGCCTACATGGGGCTGAGCCACAGGGTTGATGCCTGGCAGAGGGTCCTGTGGGCTGCATGTATTGGACATAATGGTGATGGTGAACTCTTTGTACTAATAAAGACTGAAATATTTATTGATGTTTAGCCATTCACAGATTTGAAACAGTAAAACATGACATAAGAATAAAAAGTAAACAGAATAAGAAACGTACAAATAAAGAGTTCAGCAATGTTGCTCTACAACATGATGCCAAAAAAGCATAGGTAGCAACAGATTTAATATATATTAAATTCTCCGAGGCCAGAAAAATCTCATTCTTTTTGGACAATGGGAAGAAAATCTCTCTTATTTAATACAGACATTTGGTCCTTAGGTCTCTGTAAAATCAGCAAAAAATAACATATGGATCAGGTCTTCAACTTCATTTGAGTTACAAGGGCAGAGCTGGTTACAATAGTGTTGCTTGGCATAGCAGCCTCTTTTAATACTTTGGTATCATTTATTTGCAATGGCCACTTGGCCACGCAATAAAATTATATATAATTGAAAGCATAAATATGTATATGCTCTATGAAACTACGGGCTATGAAGCTTAACCAAGGTATGGCTCTAGGGCAGGGGTGGGGAACCGCAAATGCGGCCCCTGGCAAGTTTTTATGTGGCCCCTTTCCAGTACCTGGATCTGGCCCCTGGATCCATTCTCTACCCCCAAGCACGGACAAACTGAACTCCTGATAATGGAGACGAGAGGAGGGCATGCACACAATGATAGGGGACAGATCCATGATCTGGGACTTCCTTTTCTTAAATAACCCATTAAACGCTCCCACTCCAACCTCTTTGTGGCCCTCAGAGATCGTACTAATATTCAATGTGGCCCCCAGGACAAAAAAGCTTCTCCACCCCTGCTTTAGGGAATGAATAGTCTTTACAATCGGGTACCAAGGAGCTATCTGCAGCAAGACTTTATGGACTAAATCGTAGGGATGGGCAAAGAGAACTGAGTTCGGAAATTCGGTTCGGTTGACTGAACTATTCGAGTTCAGTCTGAACTTCCAAACAAAGTTCGGAAATTCGAACCCCATTGAACTAAATGGAATATTATCTTTTAGGGATGGGCGAACAGAGCCGAGTTCGGAAATTCGTTTCGGTTAAAAAAATCGAGTTCAGTTCGGAAGTTCGGTTCGGTCGACCAAACTGGTCAAGTTAGGTCCGAACTTCCGAACCGTGTTCACCCATCCCTACTAAATCGTATTTATTTATTTATTTATTTATTTATTTTATCAATTTATATCCCGCCCCTCCTGAAAACAGCTCGGGGCTGCTAACAATTTTAAAAACATAAAAAATACAATCATAAAATTTAAAACAATCCTCATAATATTAACAAAAAACAGGGCTAGGCACACGATAAAACAATAAATAAGGGTAGGAGGAGATTAAAAACCCCTAACCCCCCTCTCCCCAAAGGCCTGGGCGAACAGTCAGGTTTTACAAACTCGCCAGAATGTTAAAAGGCTTGGGGCCAGGCGAGCTTCCTCCGGGACGGAATTCCAAAGGCGCGGTCCGGCCACCAAGAATGCCCTCTCTATTGTGCCCCCTCCCCCGCTTAACACGGGGGACCTCCAAGAAGGCACCCCTGGCAGACCGAAGGAGCCGCTCTGGGGCGCGGAGGGCGAGGCGGTCCCTGAGGTATGAGGGACCCAGACTGTGAAGGGCTGTACAGATCAATACCAATACCCTGAACCTGGCTGGGCACACTATTGGCAACCAGTGCAGAGTCCGGAGCACAGGTGTTATGTGATCCCGTCCCCGACAGGAGGCCGCTGCATTCTGCACTAGCTGCAGCCTCCGAACCAGGGACAAGGGCAGCCCCATGTAGAGCGCATTGCAGTAGTCCAGCCTCGAGGTGACGAAGGCATGGACGAGGGAGGTCAGGTCTGGGCTGGAGACGTACGGGCGCAGCCTCCGCACCAGATATAACCAGCGGAAGGCAGCCTTCACCACCACCTCCACCTGTCAATCCAGTCGGGAATCTGTGTCCAATACCACCCCCAGACTCTGAACCTGCTGAGCTATCGAGGGCAAACCCCCCCCCCCCCCCAATCAGGGAGGCTGACACCTCTCTTGCTCTCCCCACCACCATCACCTCCATCTTATCGTGGTTGAGCTTCAGGCTGTTCTGCCACATTCATTCCTCCACGGCCTCCAGACACTGGGATAGCACGGAGACAGTAGGGTCTGGGTCAGCTGAAAAAAACAGGTACAGCTGAGTATCATCAGCATATTGGGGACAACGCACCCCAAGCCCCCTCACGACCTCCCCCAAGGGCTGCATATATACATTGAATAATAATGGAGACAGAATGGAACCCTGCAGAACGCCGCAGGATAAAGCGCGGGGGCAAGATGTTTCAGCTCCTTTCTCCCCGAGAGGAATAAGCGGAACCATTCAAGAACAGTTCCGTCCAGACCCCCCCCTTGCTATATCACGTATCCATGCTTGAGTAAAAAATCCTGCTGTTCCTGTCAAGCAGAAACTTAAGAGGAAAACCCAATTTTGTTAAAGAAAATATGATTACCTTGAGCCAAGATTATGAACTAGCTCCTGCATGATTCATTTGTTCTGTGAGGCATAAATAAGGTAGACGGGAAGGGGATAAACTATGAAGCCTTGACCAATATTTCAATAAAGCAGTGGTTGCCTTAGCAGCTATTGAAAGGCAACCAGTCTCTGCATGAACCATAGAAGCTGGGGTTGCATTGGGAAGCATAAATAGGCTTCTCAGGAACTTGTTGAACTTGTTTTGAACTCTCTCAGGTTTCCGATTAGAAGGTATCTGGAACCAAATTTCAGAGCCATACAATAACTGACCAAAATAGCTCGGTACTTGGTAAATTCCAAAGAAAACCAAGGGCTAAGTTGCAGCACTAGCCCAGAAGCACTCCAAGACTGCAAACCTGATCGACCAGAGGGGGTGTGTGGACTCCATCAATAAGAGGAGTCACAATCCCCTCCAGGTCACAAGGCCATCACCTCAGTGTTGTCTGGATTCAGGTTAAATCAACTTATCCTCATCCAGTTCCCGGCAGCAGCCAGGCATCATGTGAGCACCAAGACTGCAGGGCCTGGATCAGATGAAAAAGGGAGGTATCATCAGCATAGTGATGATACTTTACCGCAAACCTCATAATGACCTCACTCAGCGGCCTCATATACACGTTGAACAAGAGGGGAGATGGAATAGAACCCTTCAGGACCCCACAGGGGAGGTCCTAAGAGGAGTGGTCCTGCACACTCCCACCAGGTCCCGCAGTTGTGTCAACAACACTTCATGATGAACTGTATCAGAAGCTGCTGAAAGATCTAACAAGATCAACAGAGTAGAGTTCCCCTTGTCAAGGCGCAGATCATCGACCAAGGGCACAAGCACTGTCTCCTGTCAGGCTCCGGGGTCAGAGCCTAGGGAAAGGATGGAGGGAACGGGAAGGAGGGAAGGCAAAATGGGAAACACGGGATTAACAAGAGAACCTCTCAGCCACTCTCCGATATCCAGGAGATAAAGCACTCCGCATAAATACCAGCCAAGCTGGTCTAGGAAGGCATACGACTCATCATCGAGGTGGAGGGACAGGGGAGAAACACACAGGGACGGGAACTGGAAGACAGGGATCCAGGAATCAACACAGGGGAAGCAGGAGGCAACAGGGGAAGCCAGAGGCCGAGGCAACGAGGGAAGCCAGAGGCGAGGGGAAGCCAGAGGCCGAGGCAACGGGGAAGGCCAGAGGTGTGGGGAAGCCAGAGGCCGCAGCAATGAGGGAAGCCAGAGGCGAGGGAAGCCAGAGGCGAGGGAACAGGGAGCCAGAGGCAGGGGAAACCAAAGGCAACAAGGGAAGCCAGCAGCAATGAGGGAAGCTAGAGGCAAGAGAAGCCAGAGGCAGCAGCAATGAGGGAAGCCAGAGGCAAGAGAAGCCAGAGGCAGCAGCAATGAGGGAAGCCAGAGGCAGCAGCAATGAGGAAAGCCAGAAGCGAGGGAACAGGGAGCCCGAGGCAGGGGAAGCCAAAGGCAGAGGCAACAAGGGAAGCCAGCAGCGATAAGGGAAGCCAGAGGCGAGGGAAGCCAGAGGCAGCAGCAATGAGGGAAGCCAGAGGCAAGGGAAGCCAGAGACAGTAGCAATGAGGGAGGCAGGGCTCTTGTGAGCTCAAGGGTCAAGGAAAGCTACAAAGAGCCAGGAGGGCTCTAATAGCCTCAAGACAGGCTGAACAAGATCAAAGATGAAGAACAGGACCCACTAGAGGGGATGTAGAACATGAGAGGGACAGGCCATCATAGAGACAGGACAAGGGGTGAGTAGGTAACAAACCACATGCTTAGTGCAGACAGAAGGAGAGGGAGGGAAACTGGGCAAGAAAGCCCCAACAATCAAGACTAGAAAAGGAACAAGTGTTAACACATGGGGAAGGGTTCACACACTAATGACACACAAAGGGGAAAACACATTAGGACTTACCCATACCAGGACACAAACCTACACAG
>QEPC01005198.1:2002083-2022784 GCA_003113815.1 Sphenodon punctatus
GGGAGAAGACAAACAAACATTCAAGCAGATGCGAAGTCTCAGGTGCGTATGCTTGGCTTGGTTTACAGAGAGGTTGGTGGCAGCAGTCAGCAGAGGAGGGCCGACAGTAAGAGTAAGGGGAAAGACTAGCAGGCATTGGGAAAGGCAGCAAGGAAAAGGTGGGTTTTGAGGAGGGATTTGAAGGAGCGGAGGGAGGAGGCAAGGCGAATGTGGGCAGGGAGGGAGTTCCAGGCATGGGGGGCAGTGAGGGAGAAGGGTCGAAGGCGGTTAGGCGAGCAGGAGAAACGAGGGAGAGCGAGCGAGGGGACAGAGGAAGAGCGGAGAGCGCGTGCAGGAGTGCGTAGGAAAATTAGGTCAGTGTGCATTAGATGACTCCATTTCTGGGGCAGAGGCAGACCAGATTAACCAGGCCCCTCACCACGTGGAACAGCTCTGCTGGATAAGACTTTGCAGACAGTATGATAATGGAGGAGAAAGCTTTCCACACAGCCACAGCTGGAAGGGCTGGTCTATGCTAGAAGCTATATTAGTGCTTTTCTCTCTTAATGGGCAGGCTGGGACTTTACCCAGATGAAGGGGAGCGTTACTCACCCTTTACAAATCAAGTAGTTGTGGTCAACTCCCTATGAATTCCCCAAAGCTTCATTCCTACTTCTAGTAAAATTCCTTTAGGAGCAGTACCTAAGGTAATGCATCTCTGCTCTCCACTCTTGTGACTACTCTAGCCATTTTTAAATGAGACTCAACCACCCACATCCACCCATGAACCACCCCCCTGAATGCCCCTGTGAAGGTGGCATGGGTGGGTGTGCACTCCTGTGATCCAGGCAGCACCTGCTCTTGACCACTCTCAGAGCATTGGTGAAAAAGCTGGAGCATGCCATGTGGGAGCAGACAAAAAAGTGTGTGGGAGCTAACGCCCATGCATCTCCAGCCCATATGAACAGCAGCAGCCAGCTATTTCAGCTGTGTGGTCCTCAGTTCAGAGGCACTGTAGGCAGGGAAACCGCCTTTGCACAAGGCATAGGAACTGGCCGGGAGTGCTGGGGAGCTGCTCAGCTCATCACCCCAGAACTTTGAGGGCCATTGAGCCCTGGCAGATTCGCTCTTGGGGAAAGAAAACTCTTTCCCCTCATTTCATTTCACATATCTTCTTTTCTTCTTCTAGTGGGTAAGATCTGTCAACTCAGGGAGGCTGGCCACCTCTTCCAGAGTGACTTCTCTAATATAGACCACTTCTCACTCAGATTTCTAGTTTATTTTTACCAGTCATTAGGTACTGTGTGAAATCATTTATGCATTACTGGATTTGGTTTTGAATTCATTTTCATGCATAGCTCATCTATATTTTGTATCAGATATACTTCTTTTTCTTTGTCTTGTGTTTTAATAAATTACTTCTCTATTTCCATGCTCGTGTGCTCCATTTCCTGTGTGGGAATAAGAGCATATACCAATAGAACCTAGACTGGGAATTTGGACACTCCACGCGAATGGTCGTTCCATGGCTGTTCCACTCAGCGGACACGGATCCCTGCCGCCCCCCGCTCCAACCATGTTAATTTAAAACGGCCTTTGACTTAAAGCTAAAATGTAGCCTTACCTCCAGTTATGATTTTACTGATTTTTAACTCTTGTTCACCTATGACATTCATGGACTCTAGCACTGTATCTGAGTGGTCTGCTTAATTTATTGATATAAGGACTAAACCGAGTATTAAGAATGAACACGGTGGTGTTGGCATGCCATAAAAAGTTTATGCAACTCCCATTTAGTGAAAATGCTTAAAGCTGGTTTGGTCAGAAGTCAACAACTCGAGGAGCCAACACCATGAATATTTCTGCCTTTAAACATACAACAAATCTTAGCTGGTAGCACTTCTGAAAGTTGTCTTTGACTGTAAAAGTCTGTTTTGTCACTAAAGGAATGCAGAGATCTTAAATTGCTTGTGAACATTCACTCTGCGTTCTACCTACTCACTCCAGTAAAAGGCATATTCCATGATGCCCCACAGGCAGAAAAGAGCAGTTCATAACCACTGCAAGCAAAATGAATTACTACTGTTTGTGTACGCACTCTGCTGGGCAATAAATAACTACTCAGTAAGTACCACTACAGTTAACTAACAGCAGAAAAGTGTTTGTGTATGACAGGCTTGAGTAGATGCTTGTGAAAAACATTAAACTAAATTAACTCTGTCCTTCCCTCTTTCCACATCCCCCAACAGACTTCTAGAAGAGCTACTGCAGAAGGAGAGAGAATTTCAAGCCCTTTTGCATCAAGCTATAGAAGAAAAGGATCAAGAGATCAAAAACCTGAAGCTTAAGTCACAGCCAATAGGTGTGTACAAACGACAAAAGAAAGTGCTCCATAGAGCAAGTTAAAAAGAAGGCTGGCATAGCCAAACTTTTTCTGTCATTAAATTGCATTGGTCCAATGTCAATAATGGCCTTTTACCATATTTCCCCAAGAAGCATTGTCTTGAAATAAGGTTAGCATAGCATGAATTGCTTCACTTGTTTTTATAGCAACTTTAAAAACAGAGTATACAGGGCCATTACCAGACTTGTGTTCCTTAACTGTGTCTTTTGTAAACAAGATGAACTTAGTTATATTATTGTCTGGACATGTGTGAACTGAAGTAGATGCTCTACTTTAATTGATTTTCCTATTATGAATTCAAAAAGGTCTAAGGCACAAAACTCATAAAAATGCTTTTTGAATCATTTACTTTGTGGATGATTTATACAGAGCCAATTGCTCCCCAGAGTTATCTCTGGAGTGGGGGGTGAAGGACACTCTCTGGTCCCAGTTTAAGGTAACACATTGCCTTAACATTGCCTGGAACGAAGCATTGGGGTTTTGGGCAGTAAACTCCCCTTACGCTCTATTCTAGATGCATATATGGTAGTCATCTTATGGAAAGGGTCAATCAAATCCTCCAACCCTTAGCAGGATGTAGAGTGAGACTGGA
Organism: Sphenodon punctatus; assembly: GCA_003113815.1. NCBI lineage: Eukaryota > Metazoa > Chordata > Lepidosauria > Sphenodontia > Sphenodontidae > Sphenodon > Sphenodon punctatus. The sequence goes on from QEPC01005198.1 coordinate 2,005,059, forward strand.
GCTCATCACTTTTACCAAATCACTGAAGTCTGCAATGGGAGCAAGATAGGAGGATTGTGAAAATCCATGATAGCGGGGTTAAGTTTGAGATGTGTGCATGAACTCCGGTGGTTAAGACAGAGGTTCCCCCACTGTGTACTGGTTAGGACCCCAAATGGATTCGAACCACTTGCAGATGGGGTCACAATCACAACTGATATTGGGCATACTTTGCATGTCTCTGTTGCTGTCTTTGGTTGCAGGATTATATTTACATCTCAAAATGATCACACAGGCAGAAAGTTTGGAAACTAGCCTAGGAATTGAAAGAACTTTCAATTTTCTATAAAGTGTGTGTGTTTGAGAGAGATTGAAAGTTGTGGAAAAAATCTAATATCAGCTGTGGCAGATTTTTCAGTTCAAGGGGTAGAAACTCATTCAGGAGTTTGAGGAGCTGAAGCATCTTGTTTTTCAGCCCTTGCGCTCTGATTTATCTAGGAATGATGTTTTTTGGGCTGCAGCACCTAGATCTATTATTATATTATCATTCCCTTGGATAAGGAAGCAGTGTATGTAGATAGAGATAATGAATTATAACTAGTCAAGAGCACAAACCAAAAATCCTAAGAAATTGCCTCCTGCAGCAAGATGCGTATGTCTACTGTACAGTCCCAATGTACCGATCCCCCCCACAAACTACCCAGTGTTCCCCTTCAACCATTAGCTGCTGTCAAGCACCCATCCAGCACTGCTAACCACTCCCGTCTGCCACAGAACCTTTCGCTTTATTGTTTTCAGCATAATTCTACCACCTGTACCAAGATGTAGCTGCTGCTAATGAGAGGTTAGATTCGAAAGCTCTGCCCCACAGCTAAGCATCTAAACAAAATAAAGCAGAGAAACAAGAGCCTTTGCTGCAGAGACTGTTCCCCATGCTGCTTTCTCTTCCCTCAAACGTGAAAAGAACTGTTGTCCCCCACCTTCCTTGAGGGAGGAAGGGGTAGCTCTAATAGATGAGAGGTCTTATTGGTGTGTAAGAGTGTCAGGCCAACAGAGTGGGTAACTCTGAATGAGACCATTCTGATTCGAAGGCAATTAATCCAATCACTTCCCTATCCTTTCTGGCTAACTTACATGTGCATGCAAATTGTATTGGTTATAAGGAGTCAGTGGTATGAAGAGGAGTAGGCATGTAAGTTGAGACAGTTCCAAAGCCATGAAACTTTGGAACTGTCTAGGAGTGGAATTGTCCAGGATTGGTTCTCCAAAATTATCGTATTGCAGACAAAATGAAGAATGCCATCAAGCCAAGTTGAACCTTGCTAAGCATTAAAATAGACTAAGCATGGTTAGAGAGATCATCAACATTGATGAAGAGGACTGTTAATGAGAAAAAGTGGGAGAGATCCTTAGGGCCTTGACAAGAGGCTTAAAGCAGAAGTTCCCAAATGGGGTCAGGACCCCAAATGTTGTCATGCCATCTGTAGATGGAGTTGTGATCCTAATTGTTGTTGGATATACTGTGTATGTCTTTGTTGCTGCCTAGGGTTATGGGATTATATTTAGGTCTACAAATGATCCCATGCAGGCAAAAAGGTTGGAATAAGGAAGCTCAGCTTAGAGCAGTAGTTCTTTTTATGTGTAAGCCCATTTTGAGACTTAAGTATAATCCTGTGACCCCAGACAGCAAAAAAGAGTGTTAACACATGGGCCAGGAGCACCCTAGAACCTGGAGCCATCCTGTGGGGTCCATCCACCTGTGAGAACAGCACTGGGAACCCTTCAAATGGACAGCCACTGCCCACAGTTCATGGGTTTGCACCAGCTGCCACAGATAGCTCTAGCACACTCCCTCGCCACTCCCTCCCCTGACAGCAGGGCAGTCACGCCAGTGAGCTTGCCAGTATCCCCTGCTGTCAGGTGGCCCCTCAAGAGTGATTGCTTACACTCCTCTCCCTCTCTTCCGCCCCCCCTCCCCCCCAGGTGCCAGTTGAGAGGGGCTCGCTAGCACTGGTTCCAGCAAAAAGGGGGGTCATGGCATCTTCCCTGGACATGACCCCCCTTTCCATGCTCGCTGCTCTCTTTTTCTGGCGGGAGAGGAGCAGGGATCAAAGGCAGCACACAGCCCTGCTAGAGGAGCTGCACAGATCCTGCGATCCCCTCTGCAGATACAGCTGGATCCCAGGGGAATGGTCCTCCTCCTCCTCCTCCTAGGAAGCAGGGCTGGGAAGGGAACCCAAGACAGATGCAGCAAAGGCTGCTTCCCAGTCTCTCTTCCCTCCCTAACACCAGTTCCAGGCTGGGATCGCCCAGCCAAAGCGCAGCATGGAACCCACCTGTGTCTGCGCTCCCCTCTCCCAGACAGCTGTCAGCTGAGAAGGGTGTGATCTGCGCTGGCTCTGATGGAACAGGGGTCATAGCCAGGAAAGGCTTCTTCCCTGGCTGTGACACCCCCCTCCCCCATTTCCATTGGAGCTAGCGCACCCATCTCAGCTGACAGGCGGCTGGGAGAGGGGAGTGTAAATCACATCCCTGAGAGCCTTTGGGGACTTCTACACTCTCCTCTCCTGGCTGGCGGTCAGTTGAGAGGGGTACGCTATCCTCTATGGTGCTGGCAGACCCGGGGTTGCAGAGGACCCTAACAAATGGGACCTGACCCTGTGGTTGTGCATTGCCCTGGCTTGAGCCGGGCTAACCCACGCTGTGTGCTCCACGTTCGCAGGAATACGGTGGCGTGGGGCTGCCCTGGGGCAAACATCTGGCATCCCCCATTCAGACAGACAGAGGCGAATCTGGGGTTGCTGGGGGCCAGCGCTCTCAAAGACATGGTTCATGCAGTAGGTGTTTGTCATCACGATCCAGTCCACAGATAGCACAACTCCACTTGGGGTCCAGCCCCACAGTTTGTGAACCTCTGCTAAAGGATCATTCTCCACCCTTTGTAAAAGCTTCTATAGTAAGTCACTTTCAAGTGTTTTCCCCAAAGGAGAAGTATAAAAACAGCAATCTTTTTTGGGGGGGCAGGGATGACCTTCTCTTGCATTCTTTAGCCTGGAATATGTTTTATAGCTAAAAGAGAACTCCTGGAAAGCAAGGTCCTGAAGTCTATACTGATGTTGCTATGAGCTTGACTGAATAGGAGAAATTTTGGTTCATACTGGTGTGTCTACATATTGGGGAGGTTTTGTGGAAAGAATGGGCCATCTTCCTCAAGATACTGTTTCTCTGTGTAAACATGCGAAGAAAAGAGTTCATGTTGTGTCACGTTTGTTCTATATATTCCTGGACTTGGACTGTCTGTCTCTCATCTTAATCTCTCTGAGACAGATGCTGGAGACCCTGAGCTTATTAGCTGGCTGAACGTTCATGGTGCTGACGAAGATACTATAAGCAGGGTAGGAAAGATATTTTCTTAGATGTGTTGGTCAGTTTGTGGTTTAATCTGAAACTAAGGGTGTTTTTAGACGAGCACCTCCCCACTCATTATTAATCCGCCATTATTAATCATCATGCATGTTGCGGCGCCACATGAGCGCCTATGCAGCCCTACAACATGCGTGATAGGTGGGTAATGGGTGGGGAGGTGCTTGTCTAAAAACACCCTTAGACTTGGGTGGAAAGATAGCAAAACGTTTGATCTATTTTAACACAAAGTTTTGATGGGGATGAGATCATGAAAAGGAGAAATTCTCAAGAATTTTAAAAGTGTATAAAAGGTGTTCGTTTGCTAATTGCTCCTTCTGTAGGCAGACAAAATAGAATATTCTGAGATTTACAAATATCTTGATTCACTTCCTAATTCCCATCCATCTACATGGTGTTTCCAGCAACTTCTGTTGAGTGCAGTAGAGCCTACTGGTGACAGAGCAAGCTGTTCACTGATTGGCTTCCCACAAACAGCAGACTACTCATATCTTCAGCAACTCAAACTTAAGTAAAATTCATGGTTAAAATTTACAAGAATCATTAACAAAAAAAGTATCAGACACGAGCATTATTTAATTAAATTAATTTAGTTCGTTAGTTAAAATCCCTAAGTGTTGACCTTTTAAAATAGTCAGAAACTCACTGGGTGACCTTGGGCCAGTCACATTATTCTTTCAGCCTGACCTACCTCACAGGGTTGTTGTGAGAATTAAAGGTTGTGTTAAATGTGTAATGCTCTCCAACTGCTATGGAACTATATACAAATAAAGATTTATTATTAATCCTTCAAGATGATGTATTAAGGGATTGTACTTTCCCTTTACTTCACATATTTAATGCCTCCCACCCAAATAGAGTGTGAACTCCCCTCAAATTTGGGGTTGTTTTTGTATTTTAACTTTGTATAGATTGTTCCTTATATGTTGTGAGCCGCCTTGAGGGAAGGGTGGGATAAAAATTTAAATAAAAATACATAAATAAATATTTCAATATGAAACTGAATTCTTGATATTGAAGGCTGTTGAGCTGCCTATCGTAGCCAAAGATGCCAGTAGTAGTAATGATGGGCCTACACTATTCACACTGGGGATGTAAACTGGTCTGTCACCCTTCCAGAAATTGAAAGACCTGTGGTCATGCATTTCAGATGCTAAAAAAAAAATCAGCTGGGAGGATGAGATTGCCTATACAGTGAACTTCAGAAAAAAGCCAATGAAAATCTTTAATTTTACACTTGAAGTAAAGTCTTCTCTTAGTGTAAACATGGAAATATTTACAAAGACCTTTGCAAGAAGACTAGAATTAATCATCCCTCAATTAATAGACAGCTGGGTGATAATACATATTGTATAAGTATTTATATCCTGCAAAATAACAGAAGTGAAGAAGTTATTACTTCCTTAGGTGTCAAGAAGGCCTGTGTTAAAATAGAGAAACCTTTCTTAAAAACATTGCTTTAGAGACAAGAAGACTCCAATGAATACTTTTTGATTAGGGCTGACCAACTAACAGCCTTTGGGCCAAATCCAGCCCCTGGTAGAGTTCTATTCAGTCTGCCACCTTAAAATCTGATTGTATGAAATATCAGTATTTGTTAAACAAAATATAAATATCTAGCATGACCTCTTGTAGCAAAAGCCCCAGCCCTGCATGCTTAAGTCACATTGTTTGTGTTGACAAGTTTAAACAGGATCCTGCAATATAGAAATAATGTACCCTGGATGCACAGTGAGAGACCTTTTGTGTAATTTGGCCCTTCAGCAAATTGCTATTAGACAATCTGGCCCATGGTGGCCAAGAGGTTGGACAGACCTGTGTTAGATGATTTGCCTTCGGCCTTCTTCACATCTAAGGAAGTAATAACATCTACACTTTTGTTATTTTGCAGGTTATAAATACTTGACAAAATTCCAGCTACAATAAAAAAACCAGCAGCACTATGTTGCCTTCAGTCCACCATTGTTGTTTGTTCTGTTCGTTGAATCTCGGGCACAAAAATATGCTAAAGTAATGGCATTGTGGAGTTAGAATTAACATATAGGAGCATAAAATTGCACTTTATGCAGATGATGAAATGTGAATGGTCACCAATCCAGTGCAGGGAACAGATGTTAGAAGTTTGACTAACTGGATTTTGTTATAAATCAGCACCATTGATCCTGGCACAACTGACATAACTTTCAATGAAGTGTTTTCAATTTAGTTTTTAGCAGAAGACTACATGTTAATGGATGTTCTCTACTATGTTACACGTGATGATCTGAAATGCCTGAGGCTAAGGTAATATTTCACCTTCTGCTTACTTCATAACACACAGCTGAAATAGCAGGAAATCAGTGTAGCGTATTGGACAGAAATAACAGAGAGAGAATGGTTGCTGGTATCCTGAAGTTCTAAATACCAATTTATGAAATCAACACACTAACATAATTTTCAGGATGCTGAAGCAAAATTATTCTTCTAATGTGTATTGATTAAACATAAAAATAAAAATTAAATTGAATTTATTTTATTTATTCAAACTTGTGTCCCAACCTTCCCCTAAGGCTAAGGGTGGGTTACAACATAAAACAACAGGTAAAAATAGAAATGCATAAATATATATAAAATACATTTAAAAATCCCCTAGAAACCCCCACCCCCTATGCTGACCTGCCAAATGTTTGGTCAAGAAGAAAGGTATTACATTGCCTCTAGAAAACACTCAGGCTTTGATGAGCTTTGCTTAATGCAAGAAACACTCTGCTGGTTAGTTAAAACAAAATTAGATAAATTTGTCATTTTAATAATTTGCTTTAGATAAAACAGTTTAAAGATAAATAACTTTCAAAATAACAAGCTATAAATTAGGCCTGAAACCTGTAGAAGCCTTTATTTAATTTTATTTATTTGGATTTTTATCCCACCCTTCCCTTAAAAAAGCTCAGGATGGCTCACATAAGTGATTGCCTTTAAACTATTTCACATATACTAGCTGCATTCCTGAAACCCTGGAAGTCAGTAGCAAAACTCACAGTCACTTTAGTGGGTGAAGAATTTTGCCCATTACCAGTCTGTAGCATACTGGGACTACATATGCTAGAAAAGTTTGGTTTATTTTAAAAGCATGGTCCTGATTCAGCTTCTTTAGAAGGGCTACAGCACTGAAATCTAGAGAAAGTTTATTATTATTTTTTCAGTGGTGTAGGACCATTTGGGAAAAACTTCTGTCATATGGAAGATTTTTTACTGAAGAACTAGAATCAAATCTTCAGCATCTTGCTGATAAGAAAAGTCAACTAAAAGTGATCCGTTGACCATTATGAATATTAGTATTATTTATATAGCACCAGCAGTGTACCTGGTGCTGTACCAGCAATAACTTATTTTGTTGTTAACTCTAAGCATATTGGACCCAGCTTCACCAAAACTTCCATCCATTTTAATTGGAATAGGCATTTAAAGATAGCATTCAAAGTCTGATCTGTTAAATCACATTGAAGTCAATAAAATTCCTCCTATTCTTTCTACTGACATGAAGGGACTTTGGTTCATGTGCTTATTTTGCGTAGTTACCACAAATGTTGTTTACATGCTGATTTTTCATTTCTGCTTTTTTGTGTTAATACTTTACCTGTGTCTCTTACAATGGGTATTACTAGATGGATGCTTGCTCCGCTCATGCTCCACCCCACCCCCAGGTGGCCCATCCATTTAAAGGTGGGCCACCCGTGGGTGAGGTGGAGCAGGAGCAGAGCAGACACTGTCTGCTCCAGGCCAGCTCTGCTTGTGGTGCTCTGGAACATCCCAGAGCACCATGAGCGGAGCAGGCCACCCAAACCTGGAGCTCCAGCCAGGGGCAGAGCAGCGGTCCATCTAAAGGATGGATGGTCGATGCAGCTCCACTCCCAGCTGTGGGTTGCCCTGGCAACCGCCTTAGAGCTGTGGCGGGCAGCCTACAGCAGCTGCTGATCCACCCACAGCTCTATAGTGTGGGGGAGGGGGACACGCACAGGTGGAATGTAAACCCACCGCTGCCAGAGCAGAATTGGGGATGGTTCCGGTCTGTCTAAAAACACCCAATAGTTGGTAGGAATTGCAATAACTTATTTTCACGTTTTGCAGAATGTCTTCAGCCACAGGGCACCTGAACTGGGGCACATTGAAGCTAGAAATTAGTGTGGCATAGCTAAATATTATTATGATTTTCTTTTACAGAGGAGGGATGCTGTGCACAATCTGGAAGGCCATCATTGACTTTCGAGAGAAACACACTTGATCTGCTTCCACTTCTCTACAGAGATTTAGGGTAAAAACAAACGAGATGAAAGCCCACGCCTGGTGGATGTTTAGTAGGTGTTTGCTGCCTGTTAGTTGTTTGCCAGATGTTAGCCCCACCTGCCACGTGACCACCCACCCATCTGCCACTCACGGCGTAGTCCAGGGACATCGCAGGTCCACCATGAGGGCGAATCCGAGCGAATGTGCGCCCACGTGTCTGCATCTTGTCAATTAGGTTGTGCGCAGTCTCGCTCACATACAGTACCATAGAGTTTTGGACAAAAGCCAGAGCGTCTGAGGAGTGACCTCTTCTCAGTGGTGGAAGGGAGCGGAGTGCATTGGGAAAAAACACCTGCCTGCCTATGAGATTCATTGCGCTAAAAACTCTGAGGGCTGAGTTGGGGGGCTACATGGACACCAGCGGGCTGTTGTCTCCTTTGTAAACATCCTTAGAGATTCTCTACAGTACAGAGCAGAAGTTTTGTCAGAGAGAGACTTGCACTTTAATCCAGTATTTGTTTACCAATTAAAACTGATGCAGCTCACTGACTGTATTGACTCCAATAGATGATGGAGTTGTACCCTAGAAGTCAATGACAAAACTGCCATTGACTTTAATGGTGGTGGATTGCACCCATACTCTTCCTAAAGGGTTTGTAAACATTAGTTTAAATGTGTTTTATATGGAAGCTTCATTCTTTCTTTTTTAAATTGGGAGAGCTATTCTAATTAAGGTTACAACGTATTAATTTTACACAGAACTGAGGTAAGATTTCATGTGATTGTTCATCACTGGAACAAAACCAAAATGTGACAAGAACTTTGTAACATACCTTTTATAATCTGTAATAGAATGTCATTATTTCAATGATCATGTAAGGCTTATATGTTGTTTTTTCCTTTTATTGTGCTGAATTTAAAAGTAATGGTACGTACTGCCCTATATACATTTTAATATTATTTGTTTTGTGTAACTTAAGTCCCTGGTCTAAGTGCATTTTTTCTAGAGCTGTTTATGTACTACTGAACTGTACCAGTTGCATACGCCTAAATTATAGTAATGTTAGCTTGTTCTAAAGCTATATACAGTATTGTGATATATAGTTTAAAAAAATAAAAATAAAGAATCTGAAAATAACTGAGTATCAGAAAAAGTCTTCATGATAGTATGATGTAAAAAAAAGATGGTGGAAATTCTGATGGGCTTTTAAAACTGGGCTAGATGAAACTACCTATCTATCAACAGATCGACCCCGGCCAACTAAGGGAGAATGGTCCTGTGCTGGCAAGGCAGGGAGATTAACTGGATGACATAATACTCTAGAATGAGCTTTCTTGTGTCTAAATGTATAGATATGCTTGTAGCCTGATCATCAAAGCACTATGTTACTGCAAGGATAATTGAAGTGATTGGAGCATGTGCCAGCACAACACTTTGAGGGCTGGGCTGTAAATCCACAGCTGAAACTTAACTAAGTTGAAGTCTGGGTAGGCAGGGTGTCATTTAAAATACAGAGGCATTTTAAGCAGTGGAAGAGCAGAGGGTGAATGTGCGCTGTACAGAACCAGCAGGATTCCCAAACATGGTGTTTCTGCATTGCTACATGTCACAAAAGATTTCTGTAATGGGCTTCTGCAGCTCCCCTCAATGAAATGGGCGGGGGTGCAGTATAGCAGAGGTAGTCCCTGTTGGTGAAATCCTAGCTCCAGAGAAGTAGGTGGTAAAACCCCTGCTGATTTCGCTGGAATCAGAATCTTGCCCTGTGTTTGGTATCACAGCAAATTCACATGTGACTATTTATTTATTTATTTCAATTTCTACCCCACCCTTCCCAAATGGCGGCTTACAAAACAAATAAAAACAATACAAATAAAACAGCGTAAAAACACAACCTTTCCCCAATCTGACCACAAACCCAACAAAATACCCTTCCCAACCACACCCTCATGCCCCTACCCAAACACCCACCAAAACCCCATTCCCTATCCCTGCCCGCCAAATGCTTTAACATAAAGAAAGATCTTACACTGCTTCCGGAAGATGCCCTGGCTCGGATGAACCTCTGGGGGAAGGGAGTTCCATAGTAGTGGGGCAGCCACTGAGAACGCCTCTCTGCAAGCCCTCACTGTGTGCATGAGACTAACAGATGGCACCCACACGGAGGCACTCCCAGCTGATTGTAGGGGCCACAATGGGGCATGGAAGGACAGATGGTCTCTAGGATATGTGGGGCTTAGACCATTTAGGGCTTAATATGTCAAATCTAGCACCTTGAAGTGCATAACCTAAGTAAAGCAGATATTTTTATTAGGGCAGCAGCAAATAAAGATCCCTTTGCCTGTGTGTGAATATTTCTGGAGAGAGAAATGCTGCTGCTGCTTCTTTGAGAGCCTCTCCAGCTACACACTGAAGGTTGTTGGACACCCTCTGGTGCTGAGACCGGGCAGATTTATCCAAGCAGCTTCTGAATGGGGAGTGGAGAGATGACATCATTGCGGTCTCTTGTATATACTGTTCCCACTGCCCACCACACCAGTTTTCTCCACCGCGGCAGAGATCAGGCAATATCAGTAGCTACTTTCCTCTACAGTAAAAATCACAACCAAATAGCCATGTTCTAGTACTCTAGACTGGCCTTCCTCAACATAAGAGTTCTTTTATTTTTATATATATATATATATATATATATATGGCCTGAGGGATAGGGTACACCAGTTTGGACTCCCATTCCCCTTCTTGGGCCCTGGCACAGAAGGGTTTTAAGTGCTGTCTGGCTTGCTCTGCTAAGACCCCAGATTCAGACATGCACAACTGGTGCCTTTTCTGCCTCCGTGCAAAACAAAACGGGGCTGTCTGCCCCATGTGCCGCTCTTATAAACCCCAAACGAGAAAAGAGAGCAACGAGACTGACAGCGCACCTTACAGAATCTGCTATGAAGGCCTCCACTCGGCAAGCCGTGCCTTCATCGGCACCAAAACATCAGCTTCAACCCCACCACCACAGCCCATGATACAGCAGGCGTTCAGGTGAGAGTGGACCCTTCGAAGTCTGCACTGCCAGAGGTTATGGCACAAGCCCCACCTTCACAGCTTCGCCACAAGAGCATTGTAGCCAAAGGGTCGGTACCTGATAAGCAGGGATCCTAGCCATCAGTTTGACAAGAAAAAGCACAGAATTTGCATTTTTATAGAGAATTTGTAGACTGCAATCCAGCTGTCCCTTTGCACCAGTGTGTGGGCAGCACTGGTGCCCTTTTGTGCTGATGGACCCCTTATCCCTGAGTGCTGTGCGCTGCATGTACCAGGGCAACCATTCTAACAGTGGTGCCCAGAGTAGGTTAACCCACAGCCAGCAACTATGGTGTTGCACACCCATGCACCAGCGCAATGGAACTTTTGAGCAACTGCCCTCTCCCCCAGCACCTCACAGGGTTACCGTGACACATGGGGCCCCTTCGTGAATACCCCAGCAGTGCCCAACACCCCATCTGCATGGGGGTGGTACATCCCATGTCTGATGCACAGTGCCTGAGCACCTGGTCAGAGCAGGAGCAAGCCCCTGTCCGACTGTTTGGGCAGGGGATCAAGGGACTGGTGGAAGGGAGTCTGGAGGGGTGTGCAGTTCTGAGAGGGGTGGATATCAAGGCACCTAAGGAGGCTGCTTGGGGAGTGCTGCAATATTAGCAGAGGCGGCTGCAGGTATCAGGGCACATTAGGGAGAGAGTGGCCCCAGACACATTCCCATACGTGGTGCAGTGATAATACATACATGATACAACACCCCAAAACCTAGCTGGAACATATGGCTCCACACACCTGCTGTGGTAAAAGCAGGCAGGGTTTTCCCATGACATGGCACAGGACAATGGCCAGAACTGGAGAGCAGGCTCGGCCAGTATGCCTGTGTGTTCTCTACATGTGTGGGGCAGGCCCCGCCCACCTGAAAAGCCAGCTTGCATTCTAGCCCAGTCTCCTTCCAAGTACCCTGGTTGTTCTGCACACCGGTGAGACTCGGTTCGGCTCATGCTCCCCTACCCTGTATCATTCCCACACATCTTCCCTAATAATTCCTGCCCAGTCTCCTGGGTGTGCACCCCAGCTGTTAACTACTGTAACCGGAGCAGCTTGTTAGGTGGATTTGGCAGTTTGCACTAGTGAACGTTTGCTCAGTTGTAGAACACATGGATATTTTATGGCTAGGGAAAGTATTGTTCAGTGTTTCATTTTGATTGGGAAAAACATGGACTTTTAAAAAATATATATGTTTTTTCTTTTATATCACACAAAACTAGGGTCCCTGCTGATAAGGGGAGCTCTAAGGAGTCCACCGCTGGGGAAAAAGAAGATGCCAGCACCCTCTTTTAACGATGCCGAGGCCTCTCCGAAGAAAAGGCATAAGTCCCCTGCGCTTTGCTCTCTGCCAAGACCAATCACGCGCTTGCCTCTGCCCCAACTCATCCCACCCCCACCCTGCCCCGACAACAGCAGGGAGTTGATATTTCTCATTCAACACCGATGTCTCCTTTGATTCGGAACTCCCTGTGGCACCAAACATGCCTTCAGGCATCAATGTAAAACCTGGTGGTTCCACCAGGCTTTTGTTGGGGGAGATGGGTAATGGGAGGGTTGGGGTTGTTATGACCCGTATGAACCTTTGTTTGAATTGTTTTTATATTTATATTTAATATTGTAAGCTGTCCCAAGGCTGCCTAGGTAGGAGAGGACAGGATATTAAATTTTTAAAAAATAAATAAACAGTGCACCCCAGGATCACACATCAAGGACCCCTTGGCAGAGGATCTCAAGGTGATCCTCAGATCCCTCTAACACTTCCTCAGGCCATTTATACAGAATTCAGTTTGCTCCGCAATGGCCAGTCATCTTCAGAACCCCTCAGCACCTATGAAAGCATATCAGTGCCAATGGCACCTGGGCACCATCCTTTCAACCTAAGGACAAGCTGGCATTGACGCAAATGACCAACTACGTTCAGTGTGTATGTGGAGAGGCTTCTTCTCGAAGAACAAACATTACAAGTATCCTTTGCACCCTAACAATGCATTCTCAGAGCCCTACCCCTTGGCTTTGTACTTCAGACTCCTTCGTGTATACATGATGTTTTACACTTTGGTTGATGTTTTGCACATTCTTAAAATTATATGGACCTGTCAAACATGGTAAAACATTTTTATTTGGACTAATACTTCCTTCATCTTGATTATCACCTTCTAGCAGAAGGATTTTATTCCCGTTTGGCTCCCACCGTCAATGAACAAGCCCTTTTCAGAGACATCTCATGCAGGAGTCAGATTCTGTTTCTTCAGTTTTTAAGGTTCTCACAAATCATTCTGCCTTGATTTGTACTGTGATTCTAAACACCCTTGTTGATAAAGTAAATTGGAGATACAAATTAACAAATTGGATGGTGAAGTTATCAATGAAGTGATTCTAATTTGTAAGGCTTTTTTTTCCCCGTGTGACTCCCGTTTTGAGACTTAAAGATAGGGAATAGAGACAATGTAGTAAAGTGATATCAACCTCCACCAACTGTGGTTGGTCCAATAAGAGATATTGGATAGTTGGTCCAGTAAAACATATTGTTGCCTATATTTGGGACCAACATGGCAAACCCTACTTTCTCTACACTGCTATATAATAAATAATAGTGTGCAGCCACAGGTGGCAGAACTCCATTTGCTGTCCTAACATAGTCTGGAATGTCTGGTATAAAGTCTCTTCCACATGTTGTGCGTGTCTGTAGCAATGATATCAAGTAGAATCCTGTGACCAAGGTTTCACATACACGCTAGGAAATTTGACAGCATCCAGTACTCTGACCAAAACCATGCTAGTTTTTCTTTGACTACAGCTGCAACACAGTGGAAGGGTGCTGCTATCTTTAGGGGATCCGCTGTTTAGCAGCAAAAATATTTTACCACTAAGGGATCTCTGGGGAACAGCAGGAACCTTTCCTACATTGCATTGCCTACACATTAGCTATAAACAGGGGAACTTGTATCATGTCACTAACCAGCAATTTCCCCCTGCTTAGCTCTGTAGCCAGGCTGTGCTTTGTGTGTGACCATGAATATGGGGTAGCCCTCATCAAGCTGGGAAAGAGCAGTTTTAAATAAGGCTACATCATAAGCCAGGAGAACAGAGTCTCTGGGTGTTTTTAAACAAGACACTGACCATGTATCCAACTGCTTGTGTGAAGGTGACTGTGCCCCATGCAGCGCCCACTCATGACCATGCGTGCAGCAGCGTTGGAAAATCAGCCGCATGTATGGTGGCTGCCTCCCTGGCTCGGCTTGCCATGCTGGGGGCTGCGCAGTTGAAGCGTTTCCCAATGCACATGACCGGTAGCTGACCCCCCTTGCTCATTTAAAAAAAAAACACCATCCCGTTTCTTGTGTTGCGGATGAATGCCGGCTCTTGTCACGGCTGTATAGAGCGGAATCCCTGCTCAGTGGCATCAGGACCCCGGGGCATGTTCCAGCTGGTTAGAGCGGGTGTATGAAGGTGAATAATGGAGCCGACTAGCCCCTAGGCTGCTGCTGCCTGCACCGCGCTGGCGGTTAGCATCTTCCTCCCCGCCGGTTTGGAACCACAGGGCTCTACTGCCGAGGGGCTTCCCCCAGGCGTCCCCAAGCAAGAGGGGCCCGGCCTGTCGCGTTGGAAAGCAGCGGAGCCCCGTGATGTTCGCATGGTCCCTAACAAGGCTCGCGCGTCTCCTGCAAGAGAGAGAGACGGCGCCGCCCGGACCTGTCCGCTAGATGGCGCCGTCCTCCCTTCCTCTTCCCCACCCCCCTCGGGCCCGCCGGTGGCTGCTGTTGTGTTTGTGGCGTGCACTGCTCACCTGCCCGGGACTGGGCGGGGCGGCTGAGCTCACCGAGGAGACATGGCGGAGGCAAAAGCAGCCGGCGCCGGCGGGGTTCCTCGGGGCCAAGCAGGTGAGACGCGCGCTGGCTGGCGGGGACACGGCCCGCGGGCCGGGCAGTCTGGAAGGCTCCTGGGCGCCCGCGCCGGGTTCTGTTCCGAATGCTGCCGGCTGTAGAATCCATCCCATCCCCCCGCGGATAGAATCCTCCCCGGCGCGGAATCCGGCTCCTGCGAGGGGGTGGGGGAGCTGCCTGGAGTGACGCCAGCCGGGGCAGTGCCCAGCGAGGGGACCTGGGAGGGTTAAGGGTTGCCATCTAGGCAAAAATGTAAGGAACCCATCTGAAAAATACATGTTGCAGGGCCTGCATTGGCGCCTTAAAATTTGCATAGGTGGCAACCCTATAGCCTGGCTTCAGTGCCCCAATCTCCTCCTGCAACAGGTGCACTGCTAAGCACGCGGGTGGGTGGGTGTTCTGATGCATCCTACTTCAGTGACTAACTGCTTCGTCTCGGTAAAAGAGATCCGGGTCAGGTAGAGGCAAATGGAGTAGGAGCTCCCTGATTGTAGACTGTGATTAAATGAATGACCTGATTCTGCAAATGCTTGCATGGGAGTAGTCTCCTAGAAATCAGTGGGACTGTAAGTGTTCTCAAGATGTGCCCTCTGTCTGGCCTTTGGAAGGAAATACTTATGTGTCTTCTTCAGTTTGCTTGCCCTTCTTTCTGAGACTGGGATGTAGTCCTCTTTGGTAATGTGTTCAGCCTGTTGTAGTCTAGAGAGAGAGTGGTTGGTTGCTGTGTTGGTCCCAAAAGATGGGGAGACAGTAGTTCAGATGATCTCTTTTATTAGACTAACCTATGTTGCTGAAGGTATCTAAGCTTTCAGGTTACAAAGGGTTCTCCTTCAGGCATGTAAGGCATCAGAACTACTATACTTGGGATTAAACTATTGTTTAGAGCTCCTGATTCCTCTAAATAGGTGGGACTCATGAGTTAGACAAATACATCTCCTAATGGTCGTCTTGAAGTGAAACTAAGACTATTTAATGCATAGACTCTTTTCTTTTCTTTTTAAAAAAAATTAAAGTTATAACACTTCCTATCGGTAGTGTTATGCTATTGGTGTGTATAAGTGAGCTATGTCTTGGAGGAGGAACAGTTATTGCTTGTTTACAAATAGTTATCGCAACATAACCTGTATCAAAGTGAATTCAGAGCGCACATGCATTAAGTGTGTGCTTAAATTGATTTGTTCCACAGATACATCATGTGATCCAGCATGCGTTTACATGTAGGCATAATTTTGCTCTAATATCTATTTATTTATTTATTTTATTTTATTCAGTTTTTTTCTACCCCGCCCCTCCTGCTCACAGAGCAACCCGGAGTGGCTCACAGAACATATAATAATAAAACAATTAGCAAATAACATACGGTTTACAAATTTATTAAAATACTAAAATATACTAAAAGAGCAGAAACACCCCACCCCCACCCCCATCTCCCGCTCCAAAGGCCCAGCAGAACAGCCAGGTCTTACGCTGTCTTCGGAGAGAGGGGAGGTCTGGGACCAGGCGGGCCTCCATCGGGAGGGAATTCCACAGCCTAGGAGCAGCCACCAAGAACACCCACCCCATAGTTGCCCCACGGGGGACTTGAAGTCGGGCGTCCCCGGTATGAGTTGTCCTCTTCATCTTAGTGAGATGACTTATCACAGTAGGGTGTGACTATGGCTGCAGGGCCAAGGATACAGCCGGTACCACTGAAAACACCATTCACAGCACTACCGCTTAAATTTGTATGTGGTGGTTGCAGTGTCCTTGTCCTGAGGATCAGTACTTTGGCAAGTGTATATATGAGTTCTTCGCTTTAATTCCCTATTTAGCCCCACTGAAATAAATCAGTGAAACTAAGTGTAGAAATAAAGTTAAGCACCTATATAAGCTTTTGGAGGAGAAGGGACTAAATATAGTGTTGTGACATTAAGTTTTCAGTTATGCTTGCTGTATCTATTCAGTCAAATAATTTATTTGTTTAGCCATTGTCCATAACAATAATAATAAAATTAACAAGTCAATACTCCACACCAAATACAAATATTAATACACAATGGAAAATAAAATATATTAATGGATAAATAAAAGTATTCTCTATATGCTCTATATGTCGGATATCTATATCTCTAACCGTACTGGCTACCAGATAGTTCAGCACGCAAAGAGGCCTTACCTGTCATGTAGATTATACTCAAGAAGGCTCCCACAGATTATTCCGTGGGGGTAAAGGAGCAGAGTAGGCACACGCAAGCCAGTTATTCCCAGACAACTGGGACACGCCAGATCTACAAGTGGGTGGCAAGGTGCCTTTCCCTTCTCGGGGCGGCACACTTGACCCCTGTGACTAGAAGCCCTCTGGGACTGAGTTTAGGGATGATACCCAAAAATAAATTGCTTTATGAATGAAGGTAATAAGAACCACCAGAGAAATAACAGCCTACCATGGCCACCCGGGAGGTCCCACCAGGACTCGCCACAGATACGGTGGCCTCGTATCTCTGCGAGTCAGCTCAAGAGGGTTCCAGCTGATTCCTAAATAGCTCCAATTGAAGGATTCCTGTGGTGGCTCACCTCGCCACCGCATTTTCCCGATTGGCTAAAATGTATTGTACCCGCCTTTGCTGATCCCAATGGTCCCTTCCCACAACAAAAACACTTATCCCGGATCTCCCTTGTCTTGGGACAGTGCAGTAAATAGTGCGGAAGATCTTCTATTTTCGCTTGTCCACAGTTGCAGAATCTAAGCTCAGCTGGAATGCCCTTAAATCTACCCTCAGTCACTGAAGTTATCGTCATATTTAATCTTACAAGAGTCATAGCCCTTCTGGTTTTGAAGTTCTTTATATCGGTCAGGTATTTCTCGTATCCCCTTTCTATCTTTAATAGCGGATACCAGGGGGCAATGCGTTGCTCATGGATTCCAGTCCTTTCGTTCTGCATGCTAACATCCCATTCTGGTGGCTAAATCTAAACATCTCTATTCCATTCTGGTCCTCCTTGATCTCTCTGCTGCCTTCGATACTGTTGACCACTCACTCTTGCTGGATTCCCTTCACTCCCTTGGCTTTTGTGGCTCTGTCCATAACTGGTTCTCCTCCTACCTCTCTGACCGCTCCTTTAAT
>QEPC01005198.1:2043847-2060442 GCA_003113815.1 Sphenodon punctatus
AGGGGGGAAAGAGAGGAGGCAAACTCCGAGGGGGTAAAGGCCTGCATATTGCGGAAGGGGCGCAGAGTGGGGGAGGAGGAGGGGGTTGGTGGGAGAGGCTGAAGGAGGTGAGGAAGTGATCAGAATTAGGGCAAGGATCAAAGGAGAGGTCAGCAAGAGAGCAATTTCGTGAGAAGATGAGGTCGAGGGAGTGGCCGTCGGGATGGGTGGGGGAGTCGGTCCAGTCAGAAATCAAAGGAGGAGGTCAGGGAGAGAAAGCGGGAGATAGAGGGCGTGGAAGGTGTGTCGATGTGAATGTTGAAATCACCAAGAATGAGAGCGGGGGTGTCATCAGAGAGGAAGGTGAGCCAGGATTCAAGGTCTGGGAGAAAAGAGGAGAGGGAACCCGGGAGGCGGTAGATGACAGCAACACGAAGGTGTAGGAGGGAGTACAAACGCACAGAATGGGCCTCAAAGGGAGGGAGGAGGGGAAAGGGTTTGGAATTGACAGGGATTGGCAAGGAGGAAACCCACGCCACCCCCTGGCCCTCATCTAAGGAGAATAGGTCCTTAATTATAATTAGACCAATTATAATTGAATTCGGTGGGGGAAATTGCCTAGCGCGATGTGGGTCCAGTACTTGAACTTCTCATAACACAAACAACTGGGGTGGTTTCGCTATACCCTCAGTTACCACCCCAATGACAAACACAACGTCTCCCTCCTCATCGTGGCACTTGCCGTGGGTAAGGGGGACCATAGTCCTTCTGGACATGAGTAAGGAGAAGGGCGTCTGCAGGCGGGGGACCATACCTGTCCCTACCACCCTCGCTGGACACCCCTCCCTGGGAGGCTACCCCGTCGGTTGCCATACCACTGCTTTTCCGGTAGGCGTGGCCTCCCCATCTCTTAAGGAGATTACTCATACTTTAATCAAATTCTATTCTATTCTTTAACCCTCAGCACTGGACCCCTACCAGAGTGCGACAAATTGAAAGCAGCGTGGGAAGAAGACAGTTGGACCAATTGCCCAGCACTGTGAGGAAGGCAAAAAATGGGAAACCTGTTCTGATGGCCCGATTAGGATTTCCTTATAAATTTTTTTCTGACTCTGCAGTGGCAACCGGCAGGAGCCCACAGTGCATGAGGAGGGAGGGCAGGTGCTGCTTCATCTTCTGCTTCAGCCCACAACTGAGACTGGACCCTTGGAGAGACGTGGAGGTAGGCTCCGCCCATGCGACCAGGGCCCATGTGGCACAAAACGCCCAATCATCAGCCGCCAGGGTTCCTTAGCAAGATGACTCCTACTTTAATCAAACTTTATTCTTGCTTTAACCCTCAGTACTGGACCCCTGCCACTAAGGGGTCACCGGGTCTACACGGACGAACCCAACCCCCACATACCTAAAGCCTTTCTAATCTCTCTAAAACACAAGTTAACTTCTCTTTCAGGGCCTCTAGGTAGCGTTTGTTACCTTCAGCCGACAGGTGCACACTGTCCTGGTGGTACAGCTCAGGCCGTTTATGTGGCAGGGCATGGTTGAAGATCTGTTCTCCACTCGAATTTACCAGCCACCGGCCCACATCCTTATTGATATTTCTCCGGGTCTTATCCTAGGGTGGACCCACTTGCCTCATGAGATCCGTTCTACCAGGTCACTCCATACGATGAAGGCGGATGGGAAAAGCCTCTTTATCTCCCATACATCCCTTTTGATAGTCCTTATAAGGTGCACGCCCTTCAGTTGGGGTATGTCATTCTCGCCCAAATGGAGGACGATGACATCTGCCGGGTGCCCCTTGTGTGGCCTGTGAAGTGTTAGCAAGAGCTGGTACCATCTCATGCCGCCCTGGCCCATCCAGCATATATCTGCGCATGCCCAGCTGTGTTCCCCATCGCGTCTGACCAGCCACCTTGCCCGCCCAGTGCACCAGGCTGTGACCGACAATCCAAACCTGCCTCCGGCGAGGAGGGGGTACACCTGGGAAACAAGAAGAAAATCAGGGCTGACCGTGGAGGGGTGGTCGCCAGATATAAGACCGGAAAGTCCCCAACCTCCAACAGCCCACTGTTTGTATGTCATGCTCTGACAACCCAGCCGCTGCTGCAAAACTGGCAGCCCCTATCCAGAACGAATGAGTTCTATAATCGACCGCCGGCAAACCCAAATGTGCCACAGCGGACCAAAGAACAAATGTAAACTGGTACCTGGTCAACAACTCTACCCCCCCACTCCTGCATGCCTAAAAAGGGGGCCAGGTACCTGAGGACGTATGACGAGGTATGCCTCGACTGCTTGCATGGGGCAGAGCTCACGCATCCCGGCCCTGTTTAGTCTAACCATTTGCCCTCTGCCTCTTTGGTCGGTTTTAGAGAGGTGGATCAGCAGGGACATCATGGAGGGTGGGGGGGGGAAGGATGCCGACGGCTGAGGCAAGGGCCCCAACCCCAGTTAAGACAGAACGACTGGAGCTGGCCCGCAAGAGGCACCCTGACCAGGAAGAGGTTGAATATGTCATCAAGGGTTTCAGGCAAGGTTTCAGGATCCCGGCAGTTAATGTTCAGCAGCAGAGGGTAGCCCCCAATTTAAAGTCAGTAGTGGGGATGGAAACTATCATCCAGTCAAAAAATTGATAAGGAACGAGCCGAAGGTAGGGTAGCTGGCCCTTTCCTGATCCCTCCATTCTCCAATATGGTGATTTCCCCGTTGACAGTGGTACCCAAAAAGGCCCCTGGGGAATTCCACTTGATTCACCACCTGTCCCATCCGTGAGGCAGCTCAGTGAATGACACCATGCCTAAGGAACTTACAACAGTTCAATACACGTCGTGTTCAGCAGGATCCACTATGGAATCGCTGAACAGGAGGGGAAATATATCTATATATTCCCCCCGCCAAATCTGTTCCCTAGCTGGAAGCTGGAAGGAGATAATTGCCGATCGGCGCAGAGACTTCGGTGTACCAACCACCTGCGGGAGGGCGCTGCCTGGCAGACTCCCCAGAGGCGGGTGCCATGCCCAGAAGCGTCACAAGCTGTTCAGGAAGGGCAGGCGCTGAGGCCCAAACTTGGAGCGCCTGTCCCCCCAGAGCAGAGAGACCACCCCACTGGTCATCAGGGGGCAGTGGCTGCGAGGGGTAGATCCTTCCCCCCTCCCCCGAGGGTCGGGTGGCAAGTTTACTGGTACCCACGCCCCATTCCGCTACAGCAGCTGGGTCTCAAATTTTACTGGTACTCATGCCCCGCTTCCCCGGAAATGGCGGACACTCTGCCGGAAACTCCGGGGCCCAGAAACTCTGGGGGCCAAGCCGGGGCTGACACCCCAGTGCCCATGTTCCCTGCCCCCTGTGAGTGGGTCCCTGCCTGACCTGGGTTAAGTTGCCCCCTCAGGTGAGAAGCACTGCTGTACCATTGTTTGAATGGTGCATTCGATCGCCTTGACCCTCTGGCCATCCCTTTCCCGTCCCTGGGGCTCTGGGTCATTCCCAGTCTCCGCAGCATGTGGGAGTGTGTCCCTGTAAGATAGAAAATGGGGCTCCCGAGCCCCACCCCAGGGGGGGGGCACACAGCACCGACGCAGCCGCCGGCTGACCCAAAGCAAGGGGGGCGTACAGGTCGGGCCCAATGTGGGGGCCGCCGGTAGAAGACCATCCAGGCCCCTGCATTGCCCCCCACCCAGCATCTCCCTGCCGCACAGGGGCCCTTGTGCCGGGGGCTTATGGGGAATGGATCATGGATGTAGGTGGCCCAGGCACCCAGGGGGTGTTTTGCTGCTCCCGAGGCACTCTCCTGGATGGCTGTGTGGGCTGATCATCTAGGAGTGGGGCGGGGGGGGGGGGCAATGATCCGGCCCCCCTGCCTCAGGCTGGACTGAGCCAGGCCCTCCCCCAGGGGATCACCCACATGGCCGGCAGAAAGAGGGCCTGATGGGGCGGGGGGCAGTGCTAAGGTCTGGCCCCTCGGCACACCCAGCCCCCCAGCTGCAAGCTCCCACAGCAGGGTCTCACAGTCCGCCATAAGCCCCCACCGCCACCCCTGTGCTAGGTGTACCTGGGGTCTTCGGGCCCTGTGAGTTGAGTTCCCCTTGAGGGGGATCTGCCTCAGGTCCCACTGTCCCCGGGGGGGCCCTCCAGCTTCACTGATGCCACAGGGGTCCCCTTTTGCCAGGAGCCGTGTTGCCAGGGGCCTTCTTTTTATTCTTGCCCATCTTTATTTCTATTATGAGGCCGGCGGGGGGGGAATGGTCGGGGCAGCGAGCACTCATGCGATCGTCTGTGGCAGGCCCGACACAGTCGGGGCTGCACACGCTGCGAGTGCTGCTTCGTCTTCGGTTCCAGCCCGCAACTGAGGCTGGACCCCTGGAGAGATGAGGAGGTAGGCTCCACCCATGTGACCAGGGCCCACGTGGCCCATACTGCCTAATCAACAGCCGCAACGGTTCCTTAGCAACCCCGATGGGTTCCAGATTTCCCACCCGGCCTGCACAGTCACTTTTCCACCCTCGGGGCCTGGAGCTCCAAAGGCAGGAAATCATCTCCTCTGTTCCCCGCCTCCTGTTCTAGGCGGGTGTGGCAACGAGCCTGGCGCCTCCCACCTTTTGGGAGGGGTGGAGGCAATTTTCTGTGCAGCAAGCACACTAACTAATAAAGCCTGGTTCTGTAAGGGAGATGGTGTTCAATATAAGTCACTGGCCTTTTTTTGTAGACGAACAATCCCATTTGACTTCCCTCCCGCAAACAAAGGATGGGAAACCTTTTCTCTCCCATGAGTCACTTTGAAAATCAGTACAAGTTCTACAGGCTGGATAGGAGTAAGGGGTGGGCATATTAGGGTCGTGCTCAAGATGGTGAAGAAGAGAGAGGTTCCAGATCATGGATCTGGACCATTGATACATCTCCACTCACTTCCCTAGAGCTCACTGATTCAGTGCTTGATGGTAGGAACTGGATCCATGGGCCAAATCTAGGAATTGGAAACAGGTCAAATAAAAAGCAGCCATGGGCCAGATTTGGCACCTGTTGTGAACAACTCATTTTGGGGTACTTCATTTTGGGTCTCCCCCTCCGCTCCAAAAGTACCTTCAATTTGGTTGAAATTGGCCTGCAAATGTAAATATATATATATATTGAGAAGTGGCCAAGCCCTTTCTCTCTCTCTGATTGCATAAACCTTCTTATGGCTTCCCTAGGTAAAGCACTGGAAGCAAAATTACAGCCTTTCTTCAAGGTGGGGGAAACTGCAGGCCCTAGGTTGCCAAGCGGATCTTGGTATGTGTCAGCTGTTTGCAGACTCCTTCCCCATAGGAGATCTATCATAAGCGCTCCAAGCTGCAGTTACTTGTGTCTGCATATGTATATTCATACATTTTTGTAATAAGCAAGTGGCAGTAGCAACATGCCTGGCCCGCTAGAGGCAAAAAGGAAAGTGTCCTCAGACCCTCTGCTCTGGACCACCAATGAATTCACTTTGTTCAAACTTTGCCAACAAGGGGGAAGGGAGTGGAAATCTTTCTTGGGTAAAAATGATAGTATTTTGCCCTTTCTGGCGAAGCAGCTGTTGGTATGAATGAGCTCTTTGCTGGAAAACTGACATTACGAGAAATGTTTGTTGCAGAAGGTAACTTGGAAACCCTTTATTTCCCGGCCAGCCTTGTCTTTACAGCAGCGTGTACACACACTTACAATTGTCAGTCATTCAACGCTTGAGGAGAGTATGTACTTTTGCAAAAGTTGTGTGTTATTTTTGAAGGCGGCAACAACAATTATACTGATTGTTTTAGTTTTGATTGAGATGGTGACTGTAAACATGATAAATGGAGCAGCTGGCAAAAGGCATTCTCACTCAGAGTCCTGGAGCTTTCAGGCTTCTCTTCCCTCAGTACACATCTGCTTGTGCAAGCAGAACTCCATCCTCCTACCGCCCTCCCTGGGAAGAAGGAGCAACCCAGTCGAGTAGGTGGTTCCAGCACTTTACGCTGTAACCCTTTGCAGACAGGAGCAAGCATTCCAGCAGGCTGTTCTCTGCAGCTGAGGAGACAACATTCGTAGTCCTCCTTTGATTAGGATATGTCACTGTTGTCAGGGCAACTGTTAACAGCAGCGTATCATATTTTCTCCTCCTGTGTTGCATGCTGAATATTTTAGTGTGCTGTAGCTGGAAGAAGATAGCAGGAGGAAGGTGCTGTGACGGGAAGGGGATGCTGTGTGCTGGGATCAGATTGAACAGGTTAAGGCAGCGGGGAGAGGCATCCGAACCAATGTGCCTTTAATTACGCCTTTTCTTCAAGGTGGGGAAAACTGCAGGCCCTTGGCTGCCAAGTGGATCTTGGTATTTGTCAGCTGTTTGCAGACTGCTTCCCCATAGGGGATCTCTCACAAGCACTCCGATGAGCAGGCTGGTTTGCAGCTAGCTGCTGCTACGCAGAAGCTGCAATTCCTTGTGTCTGAGTATGTATATTCATATATTTTTGTAATAAGCAACTGGCAATAGCAACATGCCTGGTTCACCTACTGCTCTCCGACAAGAGAGACTGAAGAAGACAAGTGCAAGGCCAAATCCTCCTGGTTTATTCACAATTAATGAGGAAGATGAGCAGCAAAAGAATGGTAATTCCAAAAGACTGAAAGGTATGTGTTACTTATGCAGCATAACTGGTGGTGTTCTGTAGCATATGCTGATAGCTTTGCGGTCTAGACTGTTTGTTGTTAATATTGGTTATGAACTATCAACACAGTTTGTGAATGGATATTTGCAAGTTGTGTTCACTTGCGCATGACAGAATATTAATTATGTTGTTGGTTGAAATCTAGCAGCTACTTCTGTTTTGATGTGTTATTTACCTCAGAAATCTCACTTTTAGTGATCATTAATCCCATTCTTTCTTACAGATAAAGGGTTTACATTATAAAGGTATTTATCTATCTTCTCTATAAGGGTCATTTGTGTATGTGTGTACTCTGAAGATACGAGTGCTAAACAGGTTTACAGACTAATGAATGAATTAATGTGGGGAAGGAAGTCTTGCCAAAGGCAGTATGAAATTGCTGTACATCAATCTTCGTACACGAGGTCCAGAATGCTGAAAGTATGATGAGGCTGAAGTTGAGACCTCTTCCCTTTCTTCATGAGGAAACATTTCTAAAAAATTGGGTTGTTTTTGCTTTAGTGGCTGGTCTATACGTATCAACCATTTCTAGCTATCTTAGCCTATATCGTTTAAAGTCTTCAGCCAGGACTCCTAAGGTTTAAATATTCTGTTAGTGTGGCAGCAATTTCACACCTAGGAATTATGACTGGAATTTTATGTTTGTAGTGTTACAATTCTGCTTCTCTTTGTGTCCCAAAGGGTTTCCCTTGATAAGTGAATGTTTCTTTTTGTTTTGGTCTCAAACATATAAAACAATTAATTGGATACTGTGGGGTTTTTTTTGTTTTATCAAACCGGTAGAACTTGATAAATTTGCAATTATGTTACCTTAGGTTATAATTTTTTCCCACCCAGCTAGGTGATTGAAATGAAGTGCATAACAGGCAAAGGTCTGAATACTAAATTATAAGTACAAACTTTTATTTAGGCCTAGGTTGTTTGGGTCGGACAGGTATTTTCTTGTGTTTGAATTAACTGATTGCCTGCTAAGGAGACTAGATTTTGATCTGTAAATTTAATAATTTTCCAGAAGATGGTAAAGAATTCTCACACAGACATGAGTTTCAAAAACAACATTGTATATTGCTAGTTGATACCAATACAGTTAATATCAGTATATTATGTGTATGAGGTTGCTTTATGTTTAAACAACCAGTACTCTATTAATGATGAATTCTCAGTATCCTGAGAAGTACCTTGCATTCTTTTTCTGCCATTGTGGGAGGTTAGAAAGCCTGTGAGCTTGCTCCTGTTTTTGTCTTGAGTGGCACTTCCTAGTTCTTGAGGACACTGGTTCTTCTCTTTGCTTTACTTCCATGCTAGAATGTTTAAGGTGTGCCCTCCTTTAGTTGTTGAGCAGATCCCATCTCTAACTTTAGTATCAGGGTCGTAATTTTTTATTCCATTTTACTCTTGCCTTGGTTTTTTTCATTCTCTACCCTAAAAAAAAGAAAGTTTTTCTTTATCTCTACCCCCACCCCAAGGGTAAATGGAACAAGTGTCCCATATGTATATGCTGCTGCTTGTATCAACCAGCAGATGGGGGCACAAGGATGTTGCAACTAGCGTGCTCTCATCCCCCCCTCCACGTAGTACTTTAGATTTGCTTTACAGTCTGGTATAGAGAAATAAATAATAAACAAGTGTGTGTTTCGTGCAAATGGGTACATGTTGACCTATGTGGTAAAACGTTAACAGCTTGCCTTGGCTGCAATTCATAGATTTCACCTGATGTTCATGATGTTTTCTACTGCCCCTTCATTATGAATAGCCATTCTATATAGAGTTGCTTAATGACCTGTTTTTCCCTGCTCCATGAGCTGTGTGTGCTCAACACACTTTTGAGTCATCTGTGATGTGCATAGTATTGCAACATGGTCTTATTAGGAGATAGACAAGTTCATCTATAGGTCTTTTCTCTCTCTTTTTTTTCTAAGTGGTAATGGGGCTCTTTTTTTATACAGCACTTCCGAACCTTAGTGGGGGATTCATGGTCATGGTTCTCCATGTTAATAATGCATTAAAAAATATACTGTTCTCATTTTAAAGCATTTGGTAATACAGGGGTACAAGTTCTGTATTAAAGCCCTGCTCAGTCAGTCCACACCTGATCCAAGCCTGACTGCATGAGGACCCACCTGAAAATATCATGGGTGACCCTGGCTTCCACAAAGTGCCCATGGCATCATAGCACTTGGGGGGTGGGGGCACATCAGAAAAGGTGTGAGAATGCCTTCATCCTGCAGACTCGGTTTGGTCTGCAGGCTTCTGTTTTGTATACATTGCCACATTTTATACACTTAAAATATTCAGGTTTGTGTTCATGGCAGAACTTCTCAGTAATAAGAGTGGATATCTTTTTTTCTAGAATTTGATATTGTATAGTGCAAACTTTCCAGCCACCTTGGAAAATGGAATCTATGGTAGCGGAGGGGAATATGAAATACCTCACGTTTGTGAGGCTCTCTGCGAGTTGACTTCAAAGGTAGCTTTTTCTTTTTACCAGTGTCCTTAGGAGACAAAGAGAGGGAGACTGAGAGAGAGAGAGAGAGTCATCACATGTAATTGAGAAAAGGTATCTTTTTGACCTTGCTTTTTCAATGCAAGTAAATAATTAAAAAGAAAATGTTTAGTGTAGATTTTTACTTTAATCTGACATGTTAGGAACAAATAAGAGTCCATCCAGTCCACCCCATCCTTTTAAAATTTCTTTTAATCTGAATTTAGTTTTTCTTCTTCCCCCCAACCCTCATTTTGAATCCCCCTTCTTCCCTCCCCTTCCTCCTTGACTATTGCATCTTCCTGACCTTCTCTCACTGTCAGATGTCAGTCAGCTAAAAGCTGGTTGAAAGGGTGAGAAAAGTGTCTTCTGGTGTGGGTTTTTTTTTCTTCTGGTCTCTCGATTGTGTAGTATTAAGTGTGTGTGTGAGAATGTTTTGTGTATCTGGAGACTTGGAAAGATTATAGGGTGGAATTTCTTGTCAGTCAAGATTTTACTTTAATGACCATTTTCTTTAATGTGTTCCCTATTGACTGGTTAGTAATTCAGCTTCTTTTACACGCCCCTTGTCAGCCTGAATTGTATGTTTTCACATGAGTGTCCCATGTCAGGAAGTAGGACATTATCACCCCATAATCTGTTTTTCCTTATTTCTCTTTCTTTTTGTTCTGGCGGACTCTGACTATTTCCTTTGTCTGATACTTTCTATAGTTTCGTTGATATCCTCTGGTTTTCTACCAGTCTGTTACTTAAACAAAGCTAGTTTTAGCCCTGGGTGTGAAACAAATCAAAAATTGAATTTAAATCTGTCCCTAACAATATTTTTTGCTGAATTCTTGATTTTTCTGTCTCTTTTCTGAACTAGATAAAATCTTCAGTCCTGTTTTTACAGCAACAGTTCTACTCTTAATACTAAAATAAAAAGCTCTTAATCTCTTTCTGGTTGCATTCATGTAAAGAAACCTTGGTAACCAGGTTCAACAAGCTAATCATGATTTTGTATTACCTAGGAGACTCTGAGATGATAAAGCCAAAGCCCTGTTTACTTTGAGGTTAACACATGAACTTGGAAAGAATATCCACTGGCCACTGGAATCAGTCTATATCTGTAAACGAATCTTCAGCTAGAACAGTTGTTTGTTCTTTCTGCTAAGCTGTCTTACAAAACGATAAGTACTGAGCTGATGAGCAAGGTGACTCCCTCACTACAGCTGATGCCCTCTGAAGCATCACAAATTGCTCAGTCATTCATCTGGGTGGAATGCAAGTCCTTAAGGGTTTTGCTCAGTGATAAAAAAAACCCCTTACTTTTAGCTGGGAAATAAGGTTGTTGGGAGATAGATTTACAACTGTGATGGGGTCTGGATTCATTTTAGAAAGAGGATCTGGGATTATTAGAACAGTGCTGCTGTTCTATATAAGTCCTTTTAAATGGACTTCAGAATATCTTGCTTAATACAGAAGTGAGAATTTTAATAGTTTTCATACCACAGTTCTTATACCTGTCCAGCAGAGTCCCTATTATGTGGAAGTGTACTTTTAACAAAACAAACCCTGAAATGCTAGATTGCCTGCTTCATTTTCTTATCCAGATAAGTACAAAGGTAAATGGAAATTACTGGGGTCATACCAGAGACATGTGACAGAAATGTCTGAAGAAGGGCCCTGTGAGGTCTGAAAGCTTGCGTACATTCACCAATAACAGTTGGTCCAATAAAAGATGTCATTTGAACTACTTTCTCTCCTGCTGCATAAAGACAAACTTGAACATATACATTCAAAGTGTGCGTAAAAATGTTTCCACAAGCAGCTTTCGAGCACTGCTCCTTATCCTTTCAGACCAAACAAAAAGGGACACAAAACCATGAAACCTTAAGCGTCATATTTCCGCTATAGCACTAACCTCATGTACGTTTTATTACTAATATGAAATACGTGTCTGTGGCTCTGTTATTTAATCCTCCCAGGATAGTGAAGAGGGTTTACACTGCATTGTACTTTGAGTAGTCATCCTTTAAACCCATTAGCTGTGGCCCATTGAAATTTTCCTGCAGCCAATGTGCACACCGAGAAATTCACTTGCCCCAGAATCCTTGAGCATTTTAAGGATTACTTGGAATGAAGACAGGAATATGGTTGACTGGCTATTATCGATTAGCCTAGCACAACAGAGAATACCCTGCACTAACCTATGTAATGCAGGGATAACTGCTTCATCTCAATTTGTACATGTTGCAAGCCCCTCAATTTTGTATGTCATGAAGAGACTGCCCACAGACCTCCCCAGCTTGCTCTAGCAAGGGACTTCACGTATCCACCCTGGAAGAGGAAACAAAGGTGCTGCTACTCTTCCCGCCCCTTCCCATACTAAGCATTAGGAATCTCCATCCCTTATCCACATGAGGCTGTCCCAGAAGAAAAAGGGGGGTGGGGGTGTTTCCTGCTTTATTGGGGCAGCCATCCATTGCTTCCCATCCTGAGTGTACAAACAGAATCTGACCTTGAGGGTGGGTATGGGACATGGGGAACATGATTTATTTTCAGTTTTGTAGCACGTTTAAAACAAAACCTCAGGTCAATCTAAAAAGAGCTTTATGTGCTGTAAATGTAATTGTTACCTTTTCTTAAGCTAAAGGTTTGAGAGAAACAAAGTTTATAAAAAGATCTCTGGCACAAATGGCAGTGCTTACTAGAATCCTATGTTAATGAGCTTGTACTGTAAGTTGGCATAATTAAGTATCCAAGCACCTACCCTATAATTTTGAAGTGTTGACAGTAAATGAATGAATGGAAATCTCTATTAAAATAGCCATGAAATCCTTTCACCTGTTTGCTGACTTAGAAGTGATTAAGGGATGGTGCCTTTAATCTGCTGAGCAAGTACAGTTGCTAATACCAAGGCCAGTCAAATGTGCTTTAGGTCTCTGAACAACAACATTGATTCTCTCTTGTCTTTTGAAAAACAAAACAAGAAAAAGGCTATTTTTCCCCTTTGGTGCATGGCAGGGATGTCTGTGATGATCACAAAAGGATTTTGCTTTTGGTGCCTGGATGGTAATGTTATAAAGGCTAGTGTTTCAGCAACGAACTACAATTGGTTCATCCAGAAAGTTGAGAGGGTTTTTTTGTCCTTTAATGTAAGTGTGCTACACTGCGGGCTCCATTGTTCTGCATGTGTAAGGGTAAGGAGTGAATCTCTTGTTTGCTAGAATCTAACAGAGGGTTGATTTTTAATTTCCACTGCCATTCTGTTTTTGTGCATACGTGTTTGGGAAAAGAGAGTTCAGAAGAACTTGGTGTTCTTGCAAGGTGCCTGCCTCCTGTAATAGCCCTAAAACTGAAATCCTATATCCCTCAGAACAGGTACAGTGTGAGAGGTGGGGAAATGTAAGCTTAACCTACTTTACTGAGCCCTCAATCTGGACCTGGGATGACAATCCTTTAGGGATGAGTGGACAGTTTGGTCTCCATGCTGACTAGGTTTTTGACTTCTACTGCAGCTCTATCGTGCTGTCAGTTCATGTATAGTGCCAATTCAGGAAAGTTGGTACCCTGAGCAAATCATTGGTTTGGGCCCTCCCCCTAACATAGGCACATTTGGTGCACACACTGATTCACCCATTAGAAAAAAGAAATGTTTTAAAATTAATATTTCATCAGCTAAATATAACATCTCCTTCAGGGGCTTCCTAATAACTTATGCTTGTTATTATTATTGTTATTGTTATTATTGTAATTAAGTATTTATTAGCGCCAGCAGTGTACCTGGCACTTTGTAAGCCTGCTAGAGCAGGGACCGTGTCTCTTTCTTACAATTGTAAAGTGCCAGGCCACTTTTACACGAGGTGCTTAGAAGCGCTTCTGGGACTCCGTATTCAAGAGGAAAGCCATGCGGGAGGTTGTTCACACACTCCCCGCGCTACCGGTGACGTGCAGTGTATCCTCTTCGGCAGAGGCAGCTGCAGACGTGGGGGCTTTCAAGAGGCGCGTTCTGTAGATCTCACTTTTCAAGTCTACAGAATATGCCTCTTGAAAGCCCTGCATCTGCAGCCGCTGCTGCTGAAGAGAATGGGCAACATGTCACTTCTGGTAGCACGGGGAGCATGTAAACACTCCCTGCGCGACTCCTCTTGAATACGGGGCTTCAGAGGTGCTTCTAAGCACCTCGTGTAAAAGTGGCCTAAGAGAGAGAAAGGGAGAGGAGACGGGGGGGGGACAGAGTAAGAGACAAGGATACATACACAAACTCGTGAGGTCTCAGGTGCATGTGCTTGGCTTAGTTACAAAGGTGTAGTTATGCATATAATGTTACACAGGATACAATGATTCAGGATAAGTCAGCAAGGGGAACAAGGAGCCAGGCAAAGCTTGACGGAAGAGGTGGGTTTTGAGGAGGGATTTGGAGGGAGTAAGCCAAGCGAATGTGTTCAGGGGGAGAGTTCCAGGCATGGGAGCTACAAGGGAAAAGGGGCGGATGTGTTTTGAGGAGCAGGGGAGCCGTGAGCAGGCGAGGGTGGTGGCAGAGGAGGAGTGGAGCTCCCGGACAGGAGTGTAGCTGGAAATGAGTGCTAAGAGATGGGGGAGCAAGGCCATGAAGAGCCTTGTAGATAAAAACCAGGAGTTTGTGCAGAATGCATTCAGGAAGAGGGAGCCAGTGGAGAGAGGAGAGGAGGGACTGTACGTGGTCAAAGCTTTTAAATTATGTGTGTGTGTTAAAAATATTATTTCTATTTTTATGAATGTTTTTATTTTGATTGTACATCGCCCCAAGATGCCGTAGGCATATGGGGCAACAAATAAATGTTTATAATAAATAAATAAATACATTAAATAAATAAAGCGGCAGGCAAGGTGAATGACTGTGACAGCAGAGTTATGAACAGAAATGAGAGGGGCAAGGTGAGTACGAGAAAGGCCAGTGAGAAGGAGGTTGCAGTAGTCGAGGTGAGAGATGACCAGGGTATGGACAAGGGTTTTAGCAGAGGAAACAGTGAGGAAAGGACAGATCTTAGCAATGTTGTGCAGAGAGAGGCGACAGGATTTGGCAACAGAATTGATCTGAGGTTTAAAGGAGAGGGAGGAGTCAAAGATGAACCCTAGTCTATGTGCCTGAAGGACGGGCTGGATGTTGACCCCATCAACAAAGGCAGAGAAGGAAGAGAGAGAGCAAGGACTAGGGGAGGAAGATGAGTTCGATTTTAGCCATGTTAAGTTTGAGCTGACGATGAGCCATCCAGGCAGAAATGTCAGAGAGGCAGTTAGTGAGGCGAGACTGGATAGAGGGAGAGAGAGAGGGAGTTGAGAGAGTTGGGTATCATCAGCGTACAGATGGTACGGGAAGCCATAAGATTCAATGAGTTTGCCTAGGGACAGAGAGTATAGAGAGAAGAGTATATGTAACCAAGCCAAGTGTATATTTGTAACCAAGTCAAGCTCATGCACCTGGGACCTCGCATCCTTGTGAATGTTCATTCCTTGTCTCTCCCTCTGTTCCCCTTCCTTCGTCTCCCCACCCCACCCCCGACTCTCAGATTGCAAGCCCTAGGGCAGGGACCGTGTCTACCCAATTACTTTGTAAAGCGCCAGGTACATTGCTTGCACTATATAAATGTTTGCTAATAATAATAAGAGGGCCAAGGACGGAGCCTTGGGAAACTCCAACTGAGAGGGGAGAGAAGTGGAGGAGGCACCAGCAAGAGACGCATTGAAGGATCGGTCAGCAATGTATGCTGTTATTTCTAGTTTGCCAAGGGGTTCCATGTGAAGAGGGCACTCTTTTGAATTCCAATGGGCCCTCATAGGCAAGCGCTGCCTATGTTTGAGACTCCAGGAGCCCATAATTTAACCCCAGTGCTTTCTTGCACTCATGTTGTCATTTCAAATCTGTTAATGGACCTCTAATGTATTGGTGGAGGGGGTCCTGTGTGGTTAGGGTTGCACCTTTTGCAATTTGACCCTGAGACCCCCATAGGCCACAATGGGACTCTCCTGGTCAAATTGCAAAAAGGTGGCAACCCCGTGTGTGGTCCTCTAACACACAAAGCCCTGTGTGGTCTCTCAGTCTGCACTGCTTCCATTCCTTAGTTTTTGATGAGACCATCAAAGAAACACCAAACTGGAATCATGGATCTTCTATTTTGAGAGAAAATTAAATGCCTTGTTCTTTACATTAAACCAAGTGAATCTATCTGATAAAGCTGTTCTTTCTTTCTTTTCCCATCACACCCACATGTACATTGCTTACTCAGCTATTCATCAAACCCTTCTTGCACCTATATTCTTCAAATGTTCTTCTTGCCTCACAACTTTGAATGAATTGTTTTTCTGGTATTCGTGAGCTAGGAGTTCCTGCTGGGATGAATTGCGCAAGAGCGTTAGAATGCCACAAGTAAAAGTGAAGACTACCTGTGATTTTGGAATAATTGTTTAGTTCAGGGCAACACAAACTTTACTCAGCTGAGGTCATGGGTGCCACACCTAATATGTATTAATTGGTACAGAATGTAGTTACCCTGCATATTCAGTATACTGGTGTGGCCCACAGTCTGTTAAAACAAGTGGCTTCATCCTGGCAGCCTTCCACTTTGACCTAGTTGGAGCATTGCGTGGGTTGGGGACCTGTGCGGTGTCTATGGGCCAGATTTCCATAGTAAAAGATGAGTGAGAATATCCACTGTGTTGTGACCACTTCTGCTTTGCTGGAGAGCCATTTCGGGGGGGGGGCAGGAGCCAGCTTTTGGGTTCTTTTGAGGTTAAAATGTGAAAAGTATTCTATTTTAGGAGCATTGCTATGATTATTTTCTATGTTTTTTAATAACTGATATGGGCTTGCTACAGTAAAATTACTGACACCACATGAGGTATGAAATGGGGGCAGAGGGGGAACACACACCCCTTCCCTAAATGTCACCCTGACGATTTGCCGATTTAGAGGTCAGGAATGGGATTAAAGAATTCTTAAAACTGAAGTGATCTTTTTAGGCTTTGTCACTCCAAGGATAGTTGGTGCAATTAGCAGTTTGGGGCATGGGTTCACAGTTTCCAGTTAATTTGCAATTTCTTTTGTGGTACCAGCTATAGTACATAAAAATATGAGATACTTAAAGAAATCTAGTGTACAAGTTTAAAGTGTACAGTGCATGACCTTAAATTTAGCAACTCCCTACTTCAAATTAATATAAGCGTTTATAAGGAAGGATATAGGCAGTGTGCATTGTCACGGTTTGGAGGTCCGCACCCCCACTTTACCAGGTTTGAGTGACTCAGTTTCCCTTGCGTACAGCCCACCTGAATCAGTTTTTTTCTCTGGCCGATTCAAGCCTGCCGCAGGGACAACCCCTTTGTCACCCAAGGGCCTGATCCTTCCCGTTTACAGACTCTTTAATTTCTGGGTTCGCAAGAGCTTGAGAACTCTTGTTGCTCACTTGTGTTCCAATGTTAGACACAGACACTTCTTCATAAAGATAAGA